>LPNX010931977.1:0-50221 GCA_001517045.1 Pseudotsuga menziesii
GTTATGAATCATTTGATCATGGACAGTCAGGGTTATATAAAAAGGTGGAGAAGAATTTGAATCATTTTCAGTCTTATCAACTAAGGCAAAACCAATAATGATTGTAGGGTGTTCTTCTTGGATATTCACAGTATCTGAAGGTATCTTACTAGCAGGTGTACGTATCATTTTTTAAACAGGATTCTTCATCAATTCAGTAAATGGTACTGGAATCTTGATCTTACATATTTCATTCTCAAAATTGAAAGTTTGCAGATTTTTGTTTACTTCTTCAATCTTTGCAGGCTTTCCTTGGTCACCATGATTTTCTCTCTTTTCTTGTGTTTGATTAGATAATTGTTTGGGAGGAGTTGTCTTCTTTTTGGGAATCTGAGTAATTTGTTTTGGACTAGATCTCAGGTTGTAATATTTCTTAGGTTTAGATTGACATATATCAGCTGAAACTTTAGTACCCAAATCACTTTCTGTTTGATAACTAGTTTCATAAAAAAAACTCAAAATTATGATAGTCATGTTCAGTTAAGAAACCCTCTGATGATAATTCCTAAAAGTAATTCATATCCTAATTTGAATCTTCATACTGTAAATCTTCACCTTCCTCAATTTCATCTGATACATTATTTTGAAGTGGAGGAGGAACTTTCTGATCTTCATTTTCCCTTCTTTCCCTCTGAATGTCATTGTTTCTTTGTTCTCTAGGGATAAACCTAGGAGCAAATGGGCACCTAAATTGATTAGGATTCATTTCTCCATCTTGTGTGGGTTTATTTGAATTATTTTCTAAGCAGTCAAAGTTCTCACCAACTTAGTCATATCATCTATTTTACTCGTTCCTGTCTGTGATGTAGAAGTTGGTGGGATCACTTCATTTTTACCCATTCGGTCATACATTTGATGATCTGAATGTTCTTTAAGCCTATTTGAAGCTGAAATATTGGATTCAACCTCCAATGCAGCCTCTTGCATGTTCAGTAAAGTCACTGGTCGTCTCTCTCTTAAATGCAAGGAAAACTCATTATCAAAGGAATTTGTATAGGTTAGCTTAGCTGAGGTTTCAGAAGGTTTGATTTTAGTTGGGATCCTACCATACATCTTATTAAAATGTTTAGAGAAGTTTTCTATAGTTTCATCTTTTTTCCTTTTTAAATCTCCAAATTCTGTAATGTAATAGGTATGATCTTTTGTGTCTCCCCACTGCCTCATAAACACATCTTCTAGTTCTTCTATAAGAGTTATTGATTATCTGGTANTTAAAGCTCCAAATTCTGTAATGTAATAGGTATGATCTTTTGTGTCTCCCCACTGCCTCATAAACACATCTTCTAGTTCTTCTATAAGAGTTATTGATTATCTGGTAATTCTATGAACCATCTCCTTACCTCCCCATCCAAACTCTGAACAAACATCCTCATCCACACATATTTAGCTTCGATATTTTGATTATCTGCATAACTAAAAAATGCATCCCAATGCTCTTCAGCAGTAATATCACCCTAACCATTAAACCTAAGTAAGTATTTTTGATAATCTCCTCCAGGGAGAGAATTTAGGGGCTGAGGAAGAACTAAAGGAGCATACCTAGCAGCTACCATTCTATCCATCATATCAAGAGGCTGTTGTGTTGCCATTTTCAAACTACTTTGATTTAATGAAGACAAAGGCTGACCAACTTTGCTTGAACTTGGTTGAAAAGGGATTTTACTGGGTTTAAATTGAAACAAAGGAATCTTACCAGGAGACTCAGTTTTTGATTTTTTATAAGAGTGTGGATTAGTGAAAATTTGAAAGGTCTCAGCTAGTATAGAAGGAACTAACCAAGATAGATTTTGTTTTTCCTCTTCTGAATATGCAAAAGGTGATACTAACTCAAACTGATCAGGAGTAAACAAAGAAGGAGAAGACTGAGATTTCTGAATTTGTCTAGCTTCTTTCAAATCTGTTCTGGATCTGAGACACCCAAGGACACAATAGCTGTTGTTTTATTACAAAAAAATGTAGATGGATTAGAGCATCCTATAGCTTTTTTTAGCAAGACTCTAAGAGATTTAGAGTTAAAATATAGTACACTGGAGAAACAAACATATGCACTGGTAAAAGCATTAATTTTTTTAGAATATATATTCTCCATTCGAAGATTATTGCTTATGTACCTAATGATGCTATTAAATAAATTTTAACTTAGCCAGACAATGAAGGAAAGCGAGGGTAATGGATTGCAAAAATTATGGAATATGATGTGGAGATTAAACCTACCAAGCTTGTAAAAGGATAGGGTATTGCAAGATTATTGGTTGATTCAAATTGTGAATCCCTTGGTATTCATTTGATAGCAGGTCAATCAATACATGAGGAGTTGCAAGAAGGGAAAGATAAAGAGAAAATAATGGATAGATATGCAGAATCAGAATGGTATGCTGATATAGTTCATTTTTTATTGCATTTGCAGTGTCCTGTTCATTTGGATAAGAAGGAAGCTAGATCATTAAAATTGAAGGCCACCAAATATTGTCTAGTAAATTAGCAGTTACATTCGAGAGATCCAGGAGGAGTGTTACTTAGATGTTTGGAGAAACCAAATATTGAAGAGGTCATTTCAGAATTACATGAGGGTGCTTGTGGAGGTCACAAATATTGGAAAGCCACAAATTATAAATTATAAGGTCTGGATACTACTGTCCCTCTTTGTTTTCTGATGTATATCGTCAGGTCAGGGCTTGTATTCAATTTCAAAAATTTGCTGGCAAACAAAAACTCGTGTCCTTACCTTTGAAGCCCATTGTGGTAAATGCCCCTTTCCAGCAGTGGGGTTTGGATTTTATAGGTGAGATCAATCTTACTTCCTCTGGGAAGCATAAATGGATACTTACAACTACTGATTTTTTCACAAAGTGGGTGGAGGGTATTCCTACACGGAATGCAACTGATAAGGTAATCATTGACTTCATCCAAGAAAATATCTTGAGTAGATTTGGTTGTCCTAAGAAATTGTTGACTAATAATGGAAAGGATTTTAAGTCTAAGGCCATGGTTACTTTTTGTGAACAAAATGGAATTATTCTAAAGCATTCTACACCTTATTACCCACAGGGAAATGGCTTGTCAGAATCAACTAACAAAAATATCATTCAGAGCATTAAAAAATTGTTAAATCAATACAAGAGATCTTGGGATTCAATGTTGAAGTATGCACTCTGGGAAAATAGAATAACCACCAAGAAAGCAATTGATTTATCTCCTTTTCAATTAGTGTATGGTATTGATGCTATTTTCCCAATCTAGTTAGGTATTCCAGTAATTAAGTTTTTTCAGGATAGTAAGGAAGATCCTAATGAGATTTAAAGAAGATTTTTCTCCTTGATTGAACTGCATCAGGAACGTGAAGCTTTAGCTGAAAAATCTCAAGGAAAGATTTGATAGGAGCTAAAGGAGGATACTTTTTCTTTGGGAGACATGGTACTCAGATGGGATGCTAGAAAAGAGCAGAAGGGTAAGAATGGCAAGTTTGATAACTTATGGTTTGGTACTTTTATATTTTCAAAGATTTTGGAAAATAATACCTTCATACTGCAGACTCTGGAAGGTGAAGAATTGTCCAATCCAGTGAATGGACGAATCCTCAAACATTTTTACAGTTATTGAAGGTGAAAGAAATATCATTCATTGTATATATTGGTGTGAGATAGGTTGAATAAAGACTCTAATTACCCAATGGAACTTTTGCAGAATAATAGGGAAGTTTCTGTTTAGATGGCAGAAGCCACTGGTCTACAGGTTCTTGAAACCTCACAAGGAGGCTTTCATCCCTCAGCAGGAGCTAGATGTTAAGACTGAAAATTGTTCCTAGTCTTTGTATTTTGTTTTTCAAAGGTTCATTTTTGTTTATTTTTCAATTTGAGCTTGTTTTAAATTTTCATAATTTTAAATGCATTTTGTTTGGTTTTATAGGTTATAGTTTGTTATTTATTTATTTATTTTCTTTCTTAGGGTTTCTTTTAATGGCTTATTATTTATTATATGGCTTTCAAAGTTTGAAAATGTTATTTTTTATTCCAAGGTCTAACCCTTGTTTTGAGTTCTTTGGTAATTATATCATGAGGAGATTCTTGTAGCGCAAAATTGATGATCTATGCAATAAAACACTGCAGGAAGCATAAATAATTGGGAAGAGTGGTGTATTATCATGGTTGTTGCAGTCGAGGATAATGTGAGATTTCCAGACACCTATTGAACACCTCATGACACATGTACATAACCCAATTCCATAATCATGACAAATGTATGAGGTTGTGAGAATATCATTAAGAAAATCATGGTTTTTAACTGTCATGATTTTTAGGTTGGGTTTTGAGTTTTATTGTTGTAGAGACGTAGATTAAAATTTTTGAAGTTTCCTAAAGAAAAACACAAGTGAAGATACAGTATAGACATGAGGAAGAGTGGAAAGATTAATAGGTTTGAGCCTACTAATAGAAGTTGGGCCACTATCTTTCCAGAATGTGCAGCGTTATTTAGAATGACAGGCTGGTTTAGTTTCTTTGAGAAGATCACTGGTTTCAATTCGGAGGTTTCATATTGTTTTTCCCAAAATTTCATCAACGATACTATAACATTTGATACTCTCAAGTTCGACTTAACAGAGGATTTAATAGCTGAAGCTACTGGTGTCTCAAGAGATGGAGAATTGTGGTTTAAAAGGATTCCTTTCAATTTCGACCCTAATGACTTCTTACTACCAGGAAATGAAAGCCTAGAATGGGGAAAAGGGGTTCATTTGGAAAATTTCAAACCAGAATGGAGGGAAGCTATTGGTATTGTACAAAGCTATGTTACATGCGAAGGTAGGTTCGCATTAGTATTTAAATACCACATTAGATTTTTACAACATTTGAATCAGTAATAAAAAATGAATTTTCCTTTCTTTCTCTTAAAAAGTCTCCAGAAGATGTGAAACAGAATCAAGGGACATATCAACCATACACACAAGTCAGTTTTTCACCATGGTTTGATAAAATTAATCATCTGTATAGTTTTGCAAAAGAAGAACAAGAGTTGGGACCACTTCTTATTCTGGTCAGGTTTTACTAATGAACAAGATGACCGAGTAAATAAAATCTTGATCGATAAGCAGTTTGGTTTTGTTAAGAGGCTTAAAAAGGAGATGATTGAATATTTAGTGCATTATAACATTCATCAAAATAGTTCATGCCAAGGATTCAAAGAGTATGTTGATGAAGATTGAGGAAAAGCATTAGAGGATGATCAGGAACATGTTTTTGAGGATGAAAAAATGGAGAATACATTTGAGTTGAATCCAGAGGAAGATATTTGTTTGACAGAACAAAATCAGAGTTCTATTGGAGGCCAAAGATAGACCTACAAACAAACTCAGATTAAATATGAAGAGAATTTTAAACCCTAAATTGAAAAAAGAAAGGATTACAGTGATTGAAGATTCTTCTAGTGAAGAAAATATGGAGAATGAAGAGGATTCGAGCTCACATCAACATTATATTCAAGAGGATCATTTATTTTCATTAGAACCAATTCAAGGAGGACATAAAGCTTCACAAGGGGAAGACTACTTTCATTACAGAACACGGTATAGCTCCAGAAGTTTCTTTTGTACAAGAAGCAATGAAAGATAAACATGAAGATGATTTTATTTTTAAGAAACTTGATATCCCATGGTTGTCAAACCAAGATTCTATAATGCATGGAGAGGTGCACATGGAATAAGAAGTTGAAAATCTCAGGAAAAATTTACAGCAACATAAGTCACAGATTGAGTTTCTTAATGAAACTAATGACATGTTGGTAATGACCAATAGGAGATTAAGAGAAAACATGGAAGACATTAATGGACACTATCAAGAACTGATAGCTATCTTGAAAAAAACATTAAAGATAAAAAGATAAGTCCAGAATCAAGCTAAAGATTTAACCCATCAAGTTCAGAAGTTAAGCAAGCAGAATGAAATGTTATTAAACAGAGTTAGAAGTCTCGAAATAGAGCAAGAACAAACTAAGAAGCAATCTCATGCCTTGGAGAGGATCGCTATATTAGTAGAAGCAACCAAGCGGTTATGACTGCTACCTAGTTTTCAGTTGTTAAATATTTTGTTTTGTTATAACACATGCAGTAGTTAAATTTTTCTTGATTTAAAAGACTCGAAGTTAAGAAGTAACTATTTTTTGTAACTAGTTCGAATTAAAACCTAAAAGACAGTTAGGAAGCAGTTGTGAAACGACTTTAGTTTGTAAAATGATAAAAAGAGGAAAGTTGATGGGAGTAGGGTTCAATTTTTGTTGCAAGAAGGATTCTAGAGCTAAGGACTTTGGATGTATGTTCAAGCTGATACTATTAACTCTCATGTAAGTGTTGAAGACTGAGACTGATATATATATATATATATATACATATAAGCCATTTGATCTTCTATATTGTTTTTGTTTATGGTCTGTTTGACCACTCAACTCATGACTTCATTTCTTGATTAATGTTTTTATTCATGTAAATGCTTATGTGTGGTGGACAGAACTAGTACTGTGCTTATCAATGTTCATGGTTTATATTTATTATTTATGCGTTTATATCGCAGTCCTCTATGTTATTTCATGACTCAGTTCCTGTATTAGCTTGCTGATTGTTGACCTTCTTGTATATGAATTTTCCAACCAAAAAACACAAAAAACCAATTCCATTTTTTCTTTTTGTTTTGAGATTGTACTAGTTTGTTCCCTTTGTAGTCTAGGAACAATTTCTAGCACAAATAGAATGAACTAAAACCTGCCGAAGTTTGTATGCTCCATTATGATTGTTCTTGACAAGAGGAAATTTTCTTTGTTTCAACAGAACCCTCTCCAAGTACTAAGGTTTTTTCCTTTGATTGGAGTAATCTAACAGAATCTCGTCTTCATTCGAGTGTTACTTTCCAGATAGTTGTGCAAGTTACCATTAGGTGTATGCTTCACACTATTGTTGACGAAGGGGCTTCTATTAATATTCTATCCTCAACTACTTGGAAATATTTAGGTCTCCTCATCTTGTGCCAGCCACCGATCAGATACTAGATTTTAATCGAAGAACTACTACACCTTTAGGGATACTTCCTTGTTTACCTATTACATTAGGAGGGAAAACTGTCTGTATTGATGTTATGGTGGTCCAAGGTCCTTTAGATTTCAATATGGTCCTTGGACGTGATTATGTTTATTCCATGAAGGTTGTAGTGTCCACACTCTTTAAAGTGATGCATTTTCCCCATGATGGGAAGATTGTGACCATTTATCAACTTTCCTTTGTTACACCTGACCATCGCATGATTACTAGTCATCAGACTGCCATAAATGTTCTGCATTTTCTTGTGGTTCCTTCCCCTTCTTATAGTTAGATTCTTCCCATCATAGGTAAAATGGGGGGCACGGCTCCAGTCTATGGACATCATACTGGAATTAAGCTGCTAACTACTTATGTGAAAGAGGGAAACCTACCAACCTATGGATATCATGTTGGGTAAGGGATGCATGTGAGCATATATTCAAGCTCGTTAAAAATGAAACAGATGTTTGTGAGCATATTTCCCATTATGTGTCAAGCTCGTTGAAAAATGAAACAAATGTTTGTGAGCATAGTTCCGATTCTGTGTCAAGCTCGTTAAAAAATAAAACATATGTCCTTGAGCATAGTTTATTTCTGGTTTCAAGCTTGTTAAAAAATAAAACTGGCCCTGAGCATAGTTTACTTCTTGTTTCAAGCTCGTTAAAAAATAAAACCACTCCTCAAAGCATAGTTTACCTTTTGTTTTCAAGCTTGCATAAAAATGAAAGCATTCCTAAGCATTATTCATTTTCTATTTGAAGCTCGTTAAAAAATGAAATAGGATTTCTCTAGTAAATGAAACCATGTTTCAATCATAGTTCTTTTCTGTTTCAAGCTTGTGTAAAAATGAAACATGTCATTTTGAGCAGAGTTCCTTTTTCGTGTCAAGTTCGTTAAAAAATGAAACGGATTCTTCCATTGTGTCGAGCCTTAAACCTTCTTTTCACCTGCTTGTATAACTTGATCCTCTTTCTTCCTCTGTTTCTGGTGAACCTTTTTTTGGTAGTGACCGTGAATTTAGTTTGATGATAGAAAGAGTAGGCAGACATGTTGGCATGTATCCAACCTCTTTACATTATGTTGGAGTTAAGCTACTTGACAGTTATACTGGGGGAAAGTACCAACCAATGGACATCATGTTGTGAAAATACTCGTCAATGGAACTCATTTTGAGCATACTTTCTTTTAGTGTCGATCTTGCTAAACCATGAAACAACACTTAGAGCATAGTTCAGATTCTGTGTCAAGCTCATTAAAAAATGAAGCAGATACCCTAAGCATTCTTTCGATCGATCTTCAAGCTCGTTAAAAATAGTAAGATGGTGTAGATATTACTTTTCACTTTTTGTGCTCTGGTTAAAATATGAAAAATGGTTTGAGCTTACTTTAATGATTTTTCATGCTCTTGATTCAAACATGAAAAAGGTTTCAAGTGACTTTTATACCTTCGGCGTACTCATTAAAAACTTAGTGAAGAGGTATCAAGTGTACTTTTACTATTTTTCAAACTCGTTAAAATTGGATTATGAAAAAAAACCTAATAGAGTCCTCTTTAATCTCTTTTTGGACTCTTAAAATGTGAAAAGATTGCTGAGTGAACTTGTCTTCTTCATGCTCGTAAAAGGACCTGAGAGTCATCTTCCTGGTGATAGTTTACCCCTTTTTTGGACCAGGGGGCACTGCTTACGAAAAATGTATACTCTGGATAATCATGACTGGAAGAGTTCTCCTGGGAATTGTTTTATACTTTTTCAAGCCTCATAGACTAAATTTACGAAAAATTCCACTCTGGAGTCTTCTTAGTCATTTCAGACTCTCTAAACATGAAATGACAAATGAGTTTTCTTTCATCAGACTCATAAAATCAAACGATGAAAGAGCCTTTTTTTGGAATGAACCCCTCCTTTCTCAGGTTCATAAAATGTATGATATTGGACTCATCTGAAAGACGAGCTATATCGAGTGTTTGTTACGCTCTTCTGGCTCATTAAAATCAAAGAGGCACTCATCAATCATGATGGGGAAATTAAGGGAAAGGAAAAACATGTTGCATTAATGTCAATTTTTAGTCACCTTTGAACATGGTACCTGTCTGTATTTCATTCAAATAGTTGGGTATTCATCTTGTCTCCGATTTGATCCACTTTCATGAGTCATGTCACTCCTTTGAGTCATTTCAAATAATGCTTTATTTTTTGTTGAATTATGTCATGGTATCTACCTCATTACATCAATGCTTCTAAGTCTTCGAACATGTTGTTCAAAGTTCAAAGAAAAGATTGCGTGTCAGACTTACCCTCTGTAGTCAAAACAACCTTTGTGTCAGTTACCTTTGATTCAGTCCTATGGTTACTTCATACTCAAATTCCAGAATTTTGTTCCAAGTTTCATGTCGTTGATGTGGGATTCATCGTGGCCCTCCTTCGACAAGACTATTCCTATTGAATTCAGCTCATCATCCATGAATTAGTCTTAGAAACAAACAAGTACCTTGATATCTGTATGCATCAATGATAGATCCTCTCACTTTCGACATAGGTTTACATCATTGACCTTGAATCAAAAGATTCAAATAAGTGTTCAACATCAAATCATCTATTCACACTCGGGATATTGTATTGGGGTACGTTGGGAATCATCGACATCAATGGTGATCTCCCTCGCACTTGTTAATGGTTCTCATCATTGGCCTGTAATCAAGTGGTTTCTACCATGTTCGACATCAAGAATTTGTAATCACATGGATAGAATCGTACTTTGTGGAAGATGAGACGAATACCCTGGGTATCTATTAAGCATTTGTTGCTTTACCCAGGTTGCGATGGAGTATTTGTATGAGTCCTAGCATGGATCCACATTGTATGTTCATGGTTGTATGCATATTTGCATCTGTATGACATAGATCTACATTGTATGTCTGGTAGCTATGTTCAAATTTGAGTCTTTTTTCGCATGGATCTATGTTGTATTTTAGTATCCATGAATTTTTTGTATCTCACATGGATCTGTGTTGTATTGATCGACAGCCATGTTGTGAGTCATTTGGGACATGTATCAAAATGTAAAAGGTGTTGCAAAAAAGTTTGTGATGCTTGATAAGTTCCAGCCATTGGATCTTTGCCTCGAAACTATACCTTTTTCTATCAAAGTATTTTTCCTATCATTTCCCTCTAGCCTCATACATTGGGGGGAATTATATTACACATAGATATCGTCACCATTATGTTATGAGATAGGTATTTCCTTGTCTGCTCCAATCCCTCAAAGTTTGTCCTAGAGAAATGAAAATAAGAAAAGTCCTCCCTTGTATTTTTCCTTTGTTTTGAGCCAGTAATGCACCTTTTACATGTGAAAAGGGAGGTTCCACCGCTATTTTCCTTCATAAAAAGGGCGTTACCCCATTAACACTACTTTTTCCCTTCATTAAAAGTGTGGTGCTCGAGTTTTAAAGGAAAAAAAGGAAGCTTCGAGAGGCTTCTCGAAGCTTGCCTCTGTGGAGACTCATCCCTATGGTTTAGGACCACTTGGAACTCGATATCCCCCCTTATAGGATATCCCTTCCACCTCATCCACCATTTACTCAACCAACCCTATCCTCCCATGCCTTTAAATACTAGCCCATCCCCCATGGGAAGGAGGAAGAATTGTGTTGAACACCCAAACTCTATCAAAATAATTCTTGAGCTATTGGAGGCAAGGTGAAGTTAGAGGCAAGGATCCATCAGAAGGAACTCTCAACACCAAGGAATAAAGGTTGTAGTCTCTCCAATCATTTCTAATACAAAGTGTCTTTTCTTTCCCAGATTTACTGTATCATTTGTATGTATTTCTTGATTCCTTGGTCACAAGTATAGATCTGGTTTATTATCTTGTATGCTATCATATTTCTCTTGTTATATTGAATCTTTTATAGGTTCTTCTGCAGTAGTAGAGGAGAAAAATTCAAGAATAGTGAGGAAAACCTTTAAGGGAAGTTTTGTGGCATTATATTCAAGCAATTGACCAGATCTAGGGAAAGTTTAAATTTTTGGGTTTGTGTTTTGTTCTAGACTTGTATCATTCAGATCTAGGGAAACATCTCTTGTCTGCGGGAGGTGAGAATTTCTAGCAACAATACCATCAAGGTTTGGGTTGAATATCTTAGTCTTGGGGGAACCTCACACACTTATTCTACCCCTCCTGACTTGCGATGGAGCATGTCATTGATTATTTGAGTGCTTAGAGGATTTTAGAGCTATCACTTGTTCTGATTCTCTTACTATTATATGTTGTGTCATAGATCCACATTGTATCTACTCGTGGCTATGATATGTTTAGTTACATAGATCCAAAGTGTACTTCTTGGTGGCTATGTTTTGTGTGATCATGACATGGATCCACTATGTACTTTTTGATGGCCATGCTCTAACATTTGATTCATCGATCCGTAGTGTATTGTGTTGGTGGCCATGCTTAGTTTCTTATTGAAGTTTTACCTAAGACCTAAAAATGCTTTACACTTCTAATAAATTGATAAAATCAAATTTATTTGCACATAAATCTAACACATTCCAAATATGTAATTTAGGAATGTAAATATATTGAATCTACTCAACAAAAAAGCACAACAGAGTCAAAATCATCACATACATTTGACACATTAATTTTTTGGCAACGCCCCTAGAAAAATATCGAAGGAAAACCAAACAACTTAGAGAAATTTTATTATGCTCACAAAGAAAAACTTAGGAATATTATAACATTAATTACAATACCAAGAAATCTATACCAATTCCTAGAAAACTATGCCTAATTGTTGTATGGATCCTGGCAACAATTTAAATGCCTCGAAAAACAATCCCAATCATCACCAAACAACATACAAGCTGTACAATCCAACAACTAGAGTAAATGCAGTTTTATGGTTCTCACATGTGTGACTATACGGACATGACTATACACTGTTGTATGCACAACAAGCTCGTCCTTCTTTATTTTTGTGTCCATCTTTCCTTCTATTTATTTATATTCCCACGTTGTCTTGGGTGATGTGCCCTCTTCCCTCTTACTTCAAATCTCCTCTCTCTTCTTCCATTTCGGATCTCCAAAACTTCTCTTCACTCAATGTGTGTCTAAACACTCCTAGAATTCTATTTTTATTAAATGAGAGAATGAATTTGTCTCTTCATCTTCTGAATGATTTTTTCTCTTCATCTTAAAGTCAATGGATGATACAAATTTCACTTAATGCATTAAAAAGAAATTTCACTCTCCAATTAATAAAAAGTTATATTAACTTTATAACACTAAAATTGATGTCTAGGAAAGTCACTTAGGTCCTTGATACATGCCTAGATGCTAATCCTATGTAGAGAACCTCCTGAGCTATAAAATATAACACTCCCTCTTAGAGAGGGAGGTAATTTTGCCACCTCCTCCTCCTGGATTTGTATCCAAGCCTATAACAATATCTCTTGTAGTTTCTCCCTATGAATTAGAACCCTGTCATGATACCTGCATTGAAACCTAAGCTTAAGACCATTTCCTACAAAACATGCTCTAAGGAGTCTCATTAAATTCCTAAGAATCCAATTGAGTCATCTTGTACCAGCTCAGTCTCCTAAAAATATTGGAAGAACCCACACAAAAAATTGTCCCTGATACTAGCATGGAACTTGAATCCAAGATCCCCTTGGATCCAACCACAAGTTGTCTTAACATCCTCTATGATATCCCCTGTTTGACACTAATCTAGGGTAGCTTCCATTGGATATATAAGTACCTATCCCTTTTGGAACACTATGTTATATCCCTCATCCTCGAAAGCTAATAATGTGAGTGAACTAAAATTTAGCTCCGAAACAAAAAACACCTCAACCACCTCCAGAGATCCTCCTAACTATAGCCAGAATATCACACATCCAACCCCTTTCACTACATGCATGGTGTCGAACCCACTATCTGCATAGTAATCTAAGTTTATTCTCTAAGACACAAAGGAACATTAACCTCATTCCTGTCATATGGAGAGATGAACCAATTCCCAAAACTGTTTGGGTACACAGGGTACTCCCAAAAGACTGAACAACTTGATGGCAACCGCTTCACACAAATAGATCACAGATCAACACACCGATGTTTGTCACGTGGTTAAAACCCTCGAGAGGGAAACAATCCATGGCCTAGCCAAATAGCTACTTGGAGCAATTTATTATGCAAAAGAAAGAAAGTTACATGAGCTTCTCATAATCGATCAACTAGCCAAGGACCCTCTATGCTCTTTAAATAGAGATCATAGACCAATCGGGTGTTAAGCCACAGATCAATGGTAGGTATGATCTAATAGAAGTTGAACCGTCAGATCACTCTATGTATAGAACATATCATGACCGTCAGATTAGAATATTTACAAATGCATACTAATTCATACTAAAGAAACACACTTTTACCTAGCAGATATTTTACACAAGTTGATCTTAACTAACTCCTAAGTGTCTAAATATCCTAACATCCCCCCTTAAGAACAACTTGGGATAGGATTGAAGGATTTAAAAAAGTGACACTGTTAGGAGAAGGAAGGAGGCATTAGAGCCTATCTCCAAGGACAAGATTTCTGATGAAGTGCATGTGTAGATCAATGTGTTTGCTACGCTGATGTAGAACTGGATCTTTGTCAAGCTTGATGGCACTTTGATTGTCACACCAAAGTGGAGTAGGTTGCTGCTGCTCGAATCCAAACTCTGAAAGGATCTGTCGAAGCCATAAAGCTTCCTGACTTGCATTAACTGTGGCTTGATATTCTGCTTCTGCTAAAGAAAGAGCAAGAGCTTGTTGTTTCTTACAAGCTTAAGTGACAAATCCAGATCCCAGACTGAAAACATAACCTGCAGTAGACTTTCGATCATCAGGATCGTCGGCCCAATCTGAATCAGTGAAACCAACCAACAAAGGTTCCCTCCCTATAATGTAACGAATCCCAAACTAAATTGTACCTTGAATATATCGAAGTATTCTTTTTGCTGCTTTCCAGTGACTTTCATGAGGATTTTGCATATAACGAGAAACACGACCAATGACAAAGGAAAGGTCAGGATGGGAATGAGTCAAGTATAAAAGACTACCAACAAGTTGATGATACAAGGTGGCATCTACTTCAAGGGAAGGACAAGTGGCAGAAAGTTTGACTCCAGACTAGAAGGGAGAAGGGGTTGGTTTACAATCTTCCATGTGGAAGTGACAAAGAAGGTCACAAGCATACTTAGACCGAGAAATAAATATTCCTTCTTTGGTTTGCAAGACTTGAAGACCAAGAAAATAATGCAAATGTCCTAAGTCCGACATTTCAAAATTTTGCTTAAGACTGGATTTCACATGGGTTATAAGTTTAGGGTCACTACCAGTAAGGATAAGATCATCAACATAAAGAACAAGTATGATGAGATGGTTTCCTACTTTCTTGGTATAGACATTGGGGTCAAAATGGCATCTAGAAAAACTAGTGTCAAGGAGAAAGCTATCCATTTTGGCATACTAAGCTCTAGGAGCTTGCTTAAGGCCATATAAGGATTTCTTAAGGAGACAAACAAGGCTAGAGTTATTCTGAGCATATCCAGGAGGTTATTCCATGTAAATTTCCTCATGTAAATCACCATGTAAGAAGGCAGACTTGACATCCATTTGATGGAATTCCCAGTTATGTAAGGCTGTAAGGGAAAGAACAAGGCGGATGGAGTTCATTTTTGCTACAGGGGAAAAGGTTTCAATGTAGTCAATCCCTTCAACTTGGGAAAAAAATTTGGTAACTAACCTTGCCTTAAGTCTTTCAACATTTCCATGTGATTCATACTTAGTTTTGTAGACCCATTTACATCTGACAAGTTTTCTTCCTTTTGGAAGAGGAACAAGATCCCAAGTATCGTTCGCCATTAAGGAATGATATTCTTCATCCATAGCTGCATCCCAATCTGGATTTCCCGAAGCTTCTGCAAAAGTTTCTAGATCATGATTCTCGGAAACTTGAGCCAAAAGAAAAGAGGCTCACTGAAACTGAGAACGTGTTCGGTGTTGATCTCTAGGATCACCGGCAAGATCACCAGCTGCTTCACATGTTGAACGGACCCATTGAGGAAGTATTGGTGCTGGTACAATTTGAGGAACATGAGCACGTGGAGGTGGATTTTCATCCTCACTGTCATCATCACAAACTGGAGTTGGAAACCTATCAAGGAAGTTGGAAGAAGAAGAAGAAGGCACAATCATCGAATCAGGCTCGCAGGCCAAAGATGGCACACCCGCCAAGTTAGGCTCGCAGGCCAAGAGATTTTTATCAAATTTAACATCTCTTCTAATGATTATATCATGTGAATGGGGTTGAAGAAGTATATAACCTTTTACATCTTCAGAATATCCAACAAATATGCACTTTTCACTTTTAGGCTACAATGCTTTCCATTTTTCAGGAATGTGAGCCCATGCTTCACAACCAAACATACGAAAGTGACTTACATCTAGTTTAATTTTACTCCATGCTTCTTCCAGTGTTATACCTTGTAAAAATTTAGTGGGTGTGCAATTAATTATGTAATTTGCACAGTTTATGGCCTCAGCCCAATATTGAAGACTTAGTCCCTTAGATTGGATCATACAATTAGCCATTTCTTTTAAAGTGCGGTTATTCTGTTCAGCTACACCATTTTGTTGTGGTGTATATGGAAAAATGTGTTGTTGTTGGATTCCTTGTTCAGTGCATAAAGTAGTGAACTTATTGTTAACATATTCTCCTCCATTGTTAGATATGAACTTAATAATTTGATGACCATATTGTTTTTCAATAAGGGCCTTGTAGGCCAAGAACATGTTAAATACTTCGCTCTTAAGTTTTAGGAAGTAAACCCAAGTGTGTCGGGAGTAGTCATCGATGAAAGTTAAGAATATTTGAAACCAGAAAAGGATCCAGATGGAAGAGGACCACTCAAGTCACTATGCACAAGCTCCAAGTGAACCGAGGCATGCCAAGAGGCACATTTGTCAAAATTGTCCTGATGATGTTTTTCGAGTACACAACCGAAACAAACACCATCCTTGTAAGATACCATTGGAAGACCAGTCACCATATTGTCTTTACATAGTTGTTGCAATGAGCGATAATTTAAGTGACCAAATCGCTCATGCCAAAGTTTTCTCAAGTTATCACTATAAGCAACAAAGACTGAAGGAAAAGGTGATGACCCAAAGTTGTTAAATTTGTACAACCTGGTAATATCATCAATAGTTCTAGTATTTAGGACATTTTGAGGAATTTTAAAATCCTTGATTACAACTTGGTGAGGTGTAACAATCATAGTTTTACCTTCACCTGAATGAGTAATTTGATAGACTGATAACAAATTGCAGGAAATTTTGGGAACACATAGTACATCACTGAAATGACCATTTTCTACTGGAACTATTCCAGATCCTACAACACTTAGATATCTATCATCACCAACAAATATTTGTTTGGTGTTACATTCATGCATAGTAGAAAATATGGCTTGATCCTTAGCCATATGATAAGATGCTCCATAATCAATAAGCCATTCATTTGAAGTAGAAGAAGAAGATGCAGTATAAGAGTAACCAAAAGCACAAAGTGCATGTCCATGAGAGTTAGATTTTGAAGATGAATCTATGCTGATGTGGTGCTTCTTCATTGCTGCTTCCAAGGCTGCCATCTTCTTGAAACACTTAGATTCATCATGATTATATTTCCCACAAAATGTGCAATGACGCTCAGTCTTATTTCCTTTTTGCTTGGATCCTTTGTCATTTTTTAAAGAAGAAGCTAAATGAGAGGGTTTGGGACCCTTGTTGTTTGACTTATTATTGCAAAAATTATGTTTCTTGGGAGGCTTGGAATTTTCTTTCTGTTGGGACAATAAGACTTTCCCAGATGTATCTGCATTGTTAATTATTCCAAGATGAATGAGCTTATCTTGCTGTCTAATTAAGGAATCACAAAAGGATTCAAGACTAGGCTCTTGATAGCTAGCTGTAGTCAAGGATTCTTTTATGGAGTAGAATGTAGATACAAAAATAGAATATGCAGGTCCAAGTTTGGAAAGAATATGATAGATACATTGTTTGTCTTCTTTCTTAATCTTGCATTCTGCACATAAGAGTCTAAGAGTTTTATACTTAGATAAATAGTATTGAATGCATAAAAAATCATTTGGATTCAAGGAAAGCAACTCATTCTCAAGTTGATGACCCTGAATTTCATTGTGTTTACCAAACACAGATTCCAACTTTTCCCAAGCTTTATCAGGTTCATCAATTCTAGATATGTGGAATCGCAAATCAGTAGTGATTGACATCCCAATCAATCCACGAGTTTCATCACATCTATTTGCCCATTTAATTTTCTTATCATCATCAATGGGTTATGTTTCTTTCCCTGAGGTTATCCTGAAAAGTCCCCTACTTCGTAGAACATCCTCCATACGATATTTCCATGAGAAATAGTTAGAACTTGTAAGTATAATATCACAAGGGGTGGCCATACTGTAAAATAATGGCTGAAAAAATAGAAACTAACTGTCTGGTTGCAAATAGCTCGAAAAAATATGTGGTGTAAAAAAAAATGACACTAAAAACTGATTCTGGATGATGAAGTTATGCTTGTTCAAAGAAAATGTTGAAGATGTCCCCAATAGTGACGTGGCATATATTAACTTAACCAACTAAAAAAAAGAACCCCCCTCTTCCCAAGATCAACCTTTGACAATCACTTTACAATAAAGTTGCTTTGAAGTGAATCACTTTTGTAGAATAAGTGAGGTTCACTTTTACAATAATGTTACTTTTAAATAGTGCGGCAATAAATTAAAAGACTTAAGTGACTCACTTTTTATTTAATTTAATTTATGTGAGATGCACTTTTACAATAAAGTAACTTGAAAATAGAAATTGCATGCACTAAAAAGTAGCTTAATAAGACTTGAACTCAAGACCTATTAAGGAAAAAAAAACTTTGGACCAAGTGAGCTAAGTTTAAAAGGTACATAAAAGAATGGAAAGAGGAAGTTTGTTTGTTTTTTTTTTTTTTTAACTCTTCTCTTTCGTTCTCCGTGCTTGTCTTTTTTTCCCTGCAAATCACAAAAAAAAAATGAAAAACAAAAACAATTTTTTTTTTCCACACAATGGGGTTAGATCTTGGTTAGCTTACCTGGAAAGTGTACATTTTCAAGTTTTCTCGATGTTTCTGATTTGCCGTGATTGCACAAGGTACATGGCAAAGAGCATACGTAGCCGAGAAGACAAGAAAAAAACTTTCCCTTACTGTTTCTGATTCGCCGCGATCACGCAAGGCGCACGACAAAGAGAATACACAGTCAAGGAAGACAACAGTCTGAGACTAAAATGAAAAATATCTAATAATAAAACTGATAATATATGAGAGATTAAAAAAAACAAATACGTCACTGTAACATTATACCTTCAGATTTGCCAAAATGGGTGTTTTTGGAACAAACGGAAACAATTTTCGATGAAACCAAAACTATTTCCCAATGGAAACGATGCTCCAGACGCAATGGAACAACTCCCACAAGCAAAAAATGCACGAAAAATCTAGAATCAGAAACCCTTTCAAAGTTTTGGCAACACTGGTTCCAGATCTAGATCAAAACCGAAAGCGGCTCTTCATAAAAGCTTTGATACCATGTTCGGGTACACATGGTACTCCCTAAAGACTGAAAACCTTGAGAAAACACTTCACACAAATAGATCATAGATCAACACATCGATGTTTGTCACGTGGTTAAAACCCTCGAGAGGGAAACAGTCCATGGCCCCAGCCAAATAACTACTTGGAGCAATTTATTATGCAAAAGAAAGAAAGTTACATGAGCTTCTCATAATCGATCAACTAACCAAGGACCCTCTATGCTATTTAAATAGAGATCATAGACTAATCGGGTGTTAAGCCACGGATCAATGGTAGGTATGATCTAAGAGAAGTTGAACCGTCGGATCACTCTATGTCTAAAACATATCGTGACCGTCGGATTAGAATATTTACAAATAATGCATACTAAAGAAACACACTTTTACCTAATGGATATATTACACAAGTTGATCTTAACTAAATCCTAAGTGTCTAAATATCCTAACAAAAACTCCCTTGTGTCAAATTTCCTTTCTCAGAGTCCCAACTCTGATACCATGTTGGATTTTTCTCTAAGACACACAAATGACTTACACTTCCAATAAATTGATAAACTCATATTTATTTGCACAGAAATATAACACATTCAAAATCTACAATCTAAAAAAGTAAACAAATTGAATATACTCAAGGAAAATGCACAGTGGAATCAAAAGAATCACATACATTTGACACATTAATTTATGGGAAATTCCCCGAGAAAATCCTTGAAGGGAAAACCAGAAAACTGTGAGGAAAACTTAATTATGCTCATGGAGAAAAACTCAGGAATATTACAACATTAATTACAATAGCAAGAAATATTTACTAGCACCTAGAAAACCATGCCTAATTGTTGTATGGCTAGTACAATCTCCAACAATAATTTAAATTCCTTGAAAAACATGCCCAGTTAACACCAAACGACATACAAACTATACATTCCAACAACTGGAGCAAATGCGGTTGTACAACCCTCACATGTGAAACTGTATGGACATAGTTATACACTGATGTATGGACAACAAGCTCCTCCTACTCAGTTTGTGTGTCCATGCTACCTTCTCTCGATTTATATTCCCATGATATCTTGGGAGATGTGCCCTCTTCCCTCTTGCTTCAACTCTTCTCTATTCTTCTCTTTCATCTCTCCAAAACTTCTCTTCACTCAATGTGTGTCTAAACTCTCCTAGAATTCTCTTTTTATTAAATGAGAGAATGAATTTGTCTCTTCATTTTCCAAGTGACTTTGACTCTTCCTATTTCGAATGAATTTGTCTCTTCATCTTCAAAGTCAATGGATGAGACACACTATACAATGAATTAAAAATCATTTTCACTCACCTATTAATAAAAAGTCAAATTAACTTTATAACACTAAAATTAATGTATAGGAATGTCACTTAGGTCCTTTCTACATTCCTAGACACCAAGCACATGTACAAGACTTCTTGAGCTATAAAATATAACATGTCTATATTCCGAGCATGGGCATGCCTACCTTTGGGATAATCTATATATAATTGCTTGACCTTGGATTTGAATTTTCTCCAAGTTCTTTATTTCCACTCCTTCCTTTGTGCTGTAGCTAGATTTATTATAAAGTGTTTCTACCATCAGTTTCTCTTATGATGTCACACTTTAGGGGGCATTTATTATACAATTATTGTCCACCCTTGGGGTATATAGGAGACCCATTATGCTTCTTGTGCCTTATCACTACCTTACTAACCCTTGGAATCGATTTTCCTAGTAAAAATGAACCATATCACTCCTTTAACATTAATAAGAGGTAATAATATCAGTTTATCACTCCTTACACCACTACAAGGAGGGATACAATCACTTTTATTACAATATGGTGAATGATAGCCTCTAGAAGCCTCATTATTGCCTTATTTGTTAAGGAAATTTTGGAAATGAGTTGGATCCACATGTGTTAACCTAGGACTTATCATTCCTACCTAAATGTGAGAGGACCCGAGAGTCTAAACTCATTTCATTCTCTTGCTATATTCATCCATATAATGGAGGAATTTTAAGGGAGGAGGAGATGAGGAGATAATTGTTATGCTAGTGGGATTCATAGTGAGATCAATATCCATCCATTGTGAAATCAAGAAAGGTTTGGAAATAAGGAGCTTGGAGAAGATCTACAATCAACTTCAAGGTATAACATTGGATGTAATCTTGTTTATATTCATTTATATAGATATATGTCATTGTGTGCAAGCTTATGGATTTGCACTGTGTAGAAATTTAGAAGTAACCGACGCGTTTCAAGTGGACCCTCCACCCATCATCAGGATCATTCAAATTTATGGAACAATAGAAAAGAAGAGGGCAGTAGAGTATATATAGAAAATTAAAAACTAGTCGTTAATTATAAAAAACTAGTCGTTATATAGATAAAAATGTTTGGGGATACAATTGAGAAAAATAAGGTTGAAAAATTGAATAATATAAAATAATAAATAAATTCTTTTATTAAAAAAGAATATTTTATTTTATTTTTATTTTTTAAACTTAGGTGGAGAAAAGTAAAAGTTTAAAAAGATTAAAATAAATTAAAAAGGATGTAAAAAGTTACTCAATTGTCTATTAATTTAAATATAGTTGTTGAAAGATTCAAATGAGTAAAAAGGGGGGTCAATTGGATAATTAATAAGTAATTGTTTTAGTTTAAAATATAGTTAAAACTAAAAGAATAAAATAAAATAAAATATATAAGAATAATTAAATATAAAGGGAAAAATTGAAAGTGGAGTAAAAAGAGGGAATTAAGGGTTTGACTTAATGAAAGAAATCTTAAAAACCTGAAAAGGGAGAGGGGATTAATTTTGAAAAGATAGAAAGGTAATCATTCGTAACATATAAATTAATTAATTAAAATAAGAATAAATAAAATAAAATAAAAATAAAAACCCAGGTGAATAAATGAGTAAGGTATCAATGGTGAGTAAGTTGATGGATCATAGGTCTCCAAGCCTCACTTAGTTTATAGCCATCTTCTCAATTAAAGTTGTTAGGATTTTTTCAATTTCGATGGATTCTCTAATGAGTCTTGATGAATAATGAGAAGTGGAGGCAAGGAATTTAGTTTGATCAAAGCAAATGTGATGCTTAGACTTGAAAGAGTGTTCATCAATTGCAGATTTGTTAACTCGATTATGATTGGTATCAATGATGTGTTCTTTGAGACGGGTTTGAATGGATCTACCTATTTGTCCAATGTAGTTTTCCCCACATGAACAAGGAATTTGGTAGACACCTTGAGATAGGAAGGGGTTGGATTTATCTTTAGAACTCCTAAATAATTGCTTAAGTTTCTTATGGGGTTTAAATATGGTTTTAATGTTATTTTTAATTAAAATTTTAGAAATGCGATTTGTGATGCCATGAATATAGGGAAAAGAGAATTGAAAAGGGCAATGGAGAGGGTTTGGGGGGTTTGGGCTTGGGATGCATGACTTGTTGAATTTTTTTGCTAATGAGGTATCTCGAGTACCCATTTGTCATGAGGGATTTAGTAAGGTGTGCTCTTTCTTCATTAAGATGTTGGGGGTCAGAAATTCAAACCTCTCTAGTGATCAAAGTTTTGAGGACGATAAATTTTTGAGAAGGGTGGTGATGGGAGTGGGTGTGGAGGAAGCGATAGGTGTGCGTGTTTTTCCTATACAATTGATAAGAGAGAGAGCCACCTTGTTTTCGGGTGACCAAGACATCAAGAAAGGGAGTGGACTCATCTTTTTGGATTTCCATGGTAAATTTAATGTGAGGTGAAATGTTGTTTAAGTGATTGTGAAAGTTGTCAAGGGAGGTGTTTCTGTGTGGCCAAATAACAAATGTATCGTCTACAAAATGAAACCAACATTTTGGTTTGAGGGAAAAAGGGTTAAGGGATAGTGTTTTAAAGTGTTCCATAAATATGTTGGAAACAACAGGGGATAAACAAGATCCCATGGAAGTGCCTTCAGTTTGTTCATATAATTTACCTTTGAAACATAAAAAAGTAGAGGAGAGACTCCTTATCAAAAAATTGGGAATTGATGTTGAGAGCTTCAGGGACCAGGATTTTTTTGAAGAGAGAAACGACATCAAAACTTACCATAATATCATGAATCAAGGGGTTAAGGGGTTAAGTGAAGAAGAATGAATAGCTTTATAAACTAGATTGGTGATCTTGGTAATAGGATTGGAGGAAAGGAGTTTATAAGAAGACGAAGATAGGACATCTAGTCATTTGGTTTCATAATCCAAAGATTTCATCATGACAGTTACATTACCTTTATCTTCCTTTATGATGATAATGTCAAGGTTGGAATTAAGTCTTTTAAGAGCCAAGAGTTCCTCCTTGGGAAGATTGGATTTAGGAAGCTTGGCATATTTTAAGATCCGGGAGAAATCTTGAATGTGTATGGTTTTTATCTTTCATAAGATGTACGCAATAGATATGATATTCCCTTGAAGATATTGGATTAGTTCTAAAGTAAATCTTGCTTATATTTCACTGGTATGCATGATTATGTCATTGGTTGATGTATTTCAATTACATATGAGTTAAGAGTATTTTAGGAAGGTGTATCTTGTGTAAATGTGTGTATATTACATGTAGTTGGAGTTGGAGAAAATTCCACCTGGTCTACATCAAATTGGATGTACATCTCAAGAAACCCTATCTATGTGAAGGTAAGTCCATCCATATTTTAGTCTTTCTTGCGTGTTGCATGTTTGTGGGATTAAATATAAAGGGGAACACATAGTGATATATCCTTTATCTGTCTTGTATTAGAGGGAAATAGAAATGGGGGAATTCCTACCTATCCACAGAAAGGGAATATTCCTACAACACTTGTTCATGGACTCAATACTTATTTCTTGGGCAATGCTTCTCATTATGTTTCCCATTTCGATTGCATGACTGTTATTGTAATACCCCCAATACTTATTATTTTATTTAATATTTGTGAAAATAACTTCGGAAACAATTATTTTTGTAAGAGTTAATTCAAAACTCAAAATACTCACAAGAGGTGTGAGTGACAGTTTGCACAACAAACTATTATTTTATTATTAATAAAAGGAAAAGACACTTGAAGAATCTAGTTACATGAGGGGACATTGCCATGGCACAAGAGAACATGTGTAAGTAAGCAAGAGAGATATTTAGCAATAAAATCCAATCTAAAACTCAACAACCAGACAAGATCCTAAATCATAGGGATTTATGGATTGATTGGGATGGCATAAGACCTGGGAAAAAGCTATATATATATTGGTGCACTGGGATAGCACGGGACGTCGTGTTGTGCATGGAGAAACTTTGCTGTGAATGCATGTGTTGAGTGTTTCTCCCATTTCATAAGTCAATCATTAAGCTTGTTACAGACTCTGAGAGAGAGTGTTGCATGGAAGCTTACTTGCTGTAGCTTGTTACAGACTCTGAGAGAGAGTGTCGCGTGGAAGCTTACTTGCTGTAACTGAAAGAGAGTTCCGCATGGAAGATTACTTGTTTTAGCTTGTTACAGACTCTAAGAGAGAGTTCTGCATGGAAGTTTACTTGTTGTTCTAGTGTGCATGGTGGTGATCCAGCTCGGGGGTGGAGTTGGGATTGTAGTGGTTTTGCGGTCCTCTCCTATGGTTGGGAGGAGCTGATTCTCCAACTCCCTTATACTTGTTTATGTTTTCTCATATTGATGCATAATTTTCTGGTGTATATTTTGGGGTTGTTACATTATGGTATCAGAGCATAAGGTTCAAAGCTAGGACATGAGGGCTCATCATTTGCTTTCACTTATTAGAGGTAAGCTGAAGTTTTATAATAACAACGTTAGCCAAGTGTGTTTTCTTCAGATTTCAAGTAAATAGTTTTAAATATCTTATTATTTGGGTAGTTATCAAAACCTTGACTGAGTTACATATTCTTTTTTCAAGAACTTCGCATAAAAAAAAAGGATAGACAAGTTTTCATAGTTTGCAAAAATGATGGATTCAGTTTTTTTTTTAGTTTTGGAAAACCTGTATTTCTGGCTAATTTGTTTTTGAAAATGTAATATCATGTTTAAATATCTTAATTTGAATTCAAACCTGTTGATGTCCACATGTATTCATCATTTTCTTAACTATTGAACTGTTGGTTATGGCATTGTCTTTTCCATTCTGTGTGTGAATAGAGTCAACCTGCCAGTTCATATGGGGATGATCTGTCTAGAGATTCCTTTTAAACTTTCAAATCGGTTAATGGTGTATAAATAAAAAAGGGGCAATTTCCCCTGAGGCGATTTTCCCATATTTTGCTTTAGTTGTTGACAGCACGTGGAAAGAGACGATTTGCCCAGTTTTGCATTGTGGTGATGAGCCCATTGTTTTTTCCCCAAGATGTTTAATTTACAAAGGCGATCCACGCAGATTATACTAAGTCGATTTTATTTATATCCTTAAGATTTTGACGATGCATTCCATGCTAGATGATATCCTTTTAGTTTTGATCACCTTCTCCAGATTATGCAGTGACTGTCAGACATCTCTGCGTTATCTAAGTGATAAACATAATTTTTTTTTACTCTTCAAGAGTTACCAGGATTGTAAATGTAAGAAACATAGCTGAAATTGGTCTAGGTGTACAAATCCGATCTGTTATTAACGAATAGAGAGTATCCTAGCGTCAATGGCCACCTAATATGTTGTTAGCATTGAGTGATAATGGCAATCTTTAGTGGAACAATTTTTTATTCCTAAACTTAAGTCAATACCTACCTCATGTCTCAATCATTGGCAGAAATAAGTTGATTAGATACCAATTTTGGTGAGGGTCATTATTATTATTATTTTTAAATAGATAATGTCTTCATCTGCAATAATGCAAAAATGTTAGTGTGGTTTGCTGGTGAAAATCATAGATCTATTTCCTCGATATCCGTTTATTCATGTCCCATTTATTCGTCCTACAACAAGTGAACAACCAAAATCCCAATCTATATCTAGGTTCTAGGGACGTCATTATGGTCCACAAAGTTCTCATAGAGTGGATATTTAGCTTCCTATTGTTCACAGTTTTCGAGGTTCTCTCCGTGGGGCCTTTCATTTCATATCTCAGCATGGTGAAGGTTATTTTTCTCCCGATTTGGCGGAAGCTCACAGATTTCATTTTCGTGCCTTTATTGAACTTGTTCCTTGAATCCCTAAACACACTGTGTATCAGATCCTCTATGAGGTGGGCTATCTGTCAAAATGAATTTTCCATTTAGTGTTATTTCTTTTAATTGATAGGATTTCCACATTGATCTGGGTTATCCAACGATTTCTAGGTTATATTTTTATACTTGTTCACTATCATAGACACAACATAGTCTAATTATAGTGTGCCTGTCTTTTCCCTGTGCTTTCATGAGATTCACGATATCCTTATTAGGGGCAAGACGAATTTGTTTCTGGTTGTCTATGATCCCTGGTGCAGAATATTGACATCTATGTTCTTGGATGGATTTTGTTTTATTTTGTTTATTCGTGTATGAAGTAAGCATCTCTGTAATTTTATAACAAATTATTTAAACCTTGGTCAAGGTGATGTTCTTTCAAGGTTTAGTTACAGAATGGGTCAGAGTTTCCCTTACTTGACCTATGTTGGTATGTGGACAATCATAACCAAATCAAACTTAAATATGTATCTAAGTATTATTTTTTTATCTAAGGTTCTATATCCAATCCGGGGTCGAGTTATACTTTGTCTTTCCAAAACTAGCATTGGTATCCAACCATTTTATGTCTGCGATTTTTTTTCCATATTGCTAGAATGATATAAATATTATATTGCAGATCATCATCTATATGACCGAACCGTGGGGTAAATCTTCTGTATCATTTTTTTTGTTGGTTTTGTTGTATACCGTTATGTTTTTTTTCTTTATTAACTCAAATTGTGTTCCAAATCGATTTATGCCTGCGTTTGGCATATCCAATATCAGAATCATTTCCAATCTTGTGTTGGTGGTTACAGATCGTTTTGGTGCTCTGTACTTATGTTTGAACTCGGATTTAATATTATCAAACCAACGATGGCGTTTACATTTTGAAATTTGTTTATTCTCTTATTTCTTTTTTGATGATTAAGTATTGTTTCATGCGTTTTCACTTTTGCGGGGATCCAAATCTCGACAACCCTGTCTGCATGCGCAATTTTTCTATCAGTATAAACTAAGATCTGACCACGCCTCCTTTCAATCCACGTGGTCTGTTTTTGGATTTACTTTTATCTTTCTAACAAGCCATTTAAAATTTGCAAAACAATTTCCAATGACTGCCTGTGATTAGATCTAGATTAGATCTTATTTATGTGTCTGTGTTTTAACATTGTACAATATAGATCTGGATTTGGTCCATGTTATGTTTTTTTTTTTTAACTTGTGCATAATATAGATCCGGATTAGATCTGAATTGTGGCTTGGATAACTCCAGATCTCTAGGTAAACAGATCCGATCCGTAGAATTGATCTAAACTCTGCATGTGAATCTTAAAGTCAGCGTTTTATATAGAAATATGCATACGAAGGTCTGCGTTGATATGTATCTAGAGCATACGATTTACCATGTATGTGTTTGATTTAGAAATCTGCTCTCGATCACAAACATCTGAGTGTGAAAAAAATTCAGATCTGATCCCAAAGATCTGTGTGGACTTCCAATTCGTTTGATCCCTACAAAAATTATCATCTTGATCCGATCCTAAAGATCTGCGTGGACTTCTATTTTTATTTTTATTTGATCAAGCGATTTCCTGGCAGTTTTGTGAATAATTTATTTTTTGAATCTATTGTCTGTCTGTGCTACCAAGAATACGATTTTATAAATGTCTGAAGTCATCTATAACCTTGCATTGGATCTATACTCTATCCATTTTCACACCTGCACCGGATGATTGTCCTAAACATTTTCTAATTTACCAAATATTTAATTGGATATGTGGTTTAATTTTATATCCAAGACTGTATAACATTTGGGCATACTTGGCTTGTGTTTGCAATATGCCGAGATTAAAATTATATTCTTTATGAAATGAATTTTCAAAATCATGAAATTGAGGTATAGTACTATAGTGCCACACTTATGTGATTTATTTATACCATTCAAATTATCATTTAAAATATATTTCTATAATTAGCATTGGTTTACATATGTTTGTGTTAAAACTCAATTATCCTTGTTATGGAAAAATAGATTTATTATATATATATATATATATATATATATATATATATATATGGAAAAGTAGATTTATAATTTATATGCGGATGTAGAATGTTAGATTTATAACTAACTCAATTATCCTGGTTATGGAAAAGTAGATTTATAATTTATATATGGATGTAGAATGTTAGATTCATAATGGATGTGGAATATTTTGGATACAAAAGAAGATATAATGGACATAAAAAGAAAAGATTGACTTTGTTTAATTCGTTTATATCTATATCTATATATAAATTGTTGTAAAAGAGTATAAATATTATTTACAAGGGAGGTGTTATGTGTTTTTGTGTACATAATTTTTTTTTATGGGTTAATAATAAATGTAGTTGGTATACGAAAGGGATTTAATTTGTTTTTATTTTATGAAATTATTTGGATGCTTACAGTTGGATTGTAGAGGCTTCGAGTAGCATAATTTGGGTACTTAGTGCTTATACTTGATTTATGAATTTATTTAATAATTGATGTAAATTGTTCATTGATGAAGATTGGGTTGGCTTATAAAATGGATGAAGTGGATATAAATTTGTATTGAGGATGAAACTTATTTTATGTTAGTAGATTAAAATGTGGTTAAGTGAAAATTTTCATAATACAAATTATTAAGAAATTACAAATTTTTTTACTTTATCCAAAATTTAGTATTATAGCTTCGAGCCTATGCATTGGCCCCTTTCACCCTTAGTATGGAAGCACTCAAGCTTTGGTCTTCACTTGCATGGAGGCCAATGGAGATCAGGTAAACCCTTTTCCATGTTCTTATTATTATGGTTGTATCATAGAGCTTGTACTTAACTAGTTGTTTTCATACATGATCAGAATATATATAATTCCCATTAAAATTTTATATAGATGTGGCATCAAGTTTTATAAATAAATTCCAAATTCGTTATATATATTGGATTCTATGCAATTTAGGATATATGCAAGTTGTAATATAGTTATCGATTACACTGTACCATAATTAAACCTTTTTGGAATAGTGGTATACAAAATAGTAAAAGTGCATGTATGTTACAATTCATAGGACATTGGGAATTGACGCATACAAAACTTGGATTTAAATATTGAGAAGAATTAGTTTTGTTTTTATTATTTTATAACTACCCCTTTGAAGGGAATGCTAGGTGACATACTTTATTCATGAATAAGTTAAATGCTTGGTGCTGTAGTTTTTACTCCTTTTTTCTTGTATTGCACCCTTTTATTGTTTGGGAGCGGGCACCTTCAGATTGTGGATTTGCACTATTATGTCCACGATAGTGATGGGGTATGAAGGACATGTTTACTTTGTTATCTTAGACTGGATGTATTTGGTGAACGTTTTTTATGGGCATGTTCTTGGTTCTCCCCAATACATGTAATACCCCCAATACATTATTATTTTAATATTTTTGAAAATAACTTCGAAAACAATTATTTTTGTAAGAGTTAATTAAAAACTCGAAATACTCACAAGAGGTGTGAGTGACATTTTGCACAACAAACTATTATTTTATTATAAATAAAAGGAAAAGACACTTGGAGAATCTAGTTACATGAGGGGACACTACCATGGCACAAGAGAACATGTGTAAGAAAGCAAGAGAGATATTTACCAATCAAATCCAATCTAAAACTCAACAACCAGACAAGATCCTAAATCATAGGGATTTATGGATTGATTGGAGATTTGATTGGGATGGCATAAGACCTAGGCAAAAGCTATATATATTGGTGCATTGGGATAGCACGAGACATTGTGTTGTGCATGGAGAAACTTTGTTGTGAATGCATGTGTTGAGTGTTTCTCTCATTTCATAAGTCCATCATTAATCTTGTTACAGACTCTGAGAGAGAGTGTCGCATGGAATCTTACTTTTTGTATCTTGTTACGGACTCTGAGAGAGAGTGCCCTGTGGAATCTTACTTGTTGTAACTTGTTACGGACTCTGAAAGAGAGTGCTGCATGGAATCTTACTTGTTTTAGCTTGTTACGGATTCTGAGAGAGAGTTCTGCATGGAAGTCTACTTGTTGTTCTAGTGTGCATGGTGGTGATATAGATCGGGGGTGGAGTTGGGATCGTAGTGGTTTTGCAGTCCTGTCCTATGGTTGAGAGGAACCGATTCTCCAACTCCCTTATACTTGTTTGTGTTTTCTCATATAGATGCATAATTTCTTGGCGTATATTTTGGGGTTGTTACAGTTACCCTAGTTAATGGAAAGAGAAAATATATGAACAATGATTTATGTTGTGTTTCATGAATTAGAGACATCAATTTCCTGATTAGGTGATAGAATTGTTAATCATAATCCTAGGAAATATCACTAATGATTTAATTTATATCCTTCATCTTGGTGAAACTTTGTTGCTTCAAGTTAGGATTCTAGAAATCACCTAGAAATTATGCCTTTAATTCATCTAGTTTTTTAGTAATACATTGGGGATCGATCTCTGCAAATCTCATGTACTATTACAAAACAATCCCCCACAAAATGGTTTGGAACTCTATAAGCTTAACATATAGATAAATGGTGTTTTTTTCTCTCTAGATTGATTCACACAAAAAACAATGTTGTTCTACATAATTGTTTCTCTTCCTCAAGAAATCAACAAGTAATAATAATATTAGCTACCACTCTATCCATATTGTCTGTTTATTCATTCACCAAAATAAATTCTTATGGGATTAATTAGATATCCTCCCACTAGAATTAAGATTAATAGCCACAATTGTAATTTGTCTAGTACTAATACTTCCTCCCAAACTAGGTTTCATCAAAAATTTAGATGAAACGACAAAAACATTAGATTGTGGGATATCTACAGTCTTTAAGGTGACCAATGTTTCCTCTAGAAGTGACAGATATCCATAACTCTCAGAAAATTGATACTATGAGAATTTAGAAGATATTTTTCAGTGTAACTTTAACTCCTTCAAGGTAGTTATGTTCATTGTCAAATGGTATAGGTTACGATTGAATCAACGTGATCTCGATAAAACTATTATTGAACATGATAATAGATTTACCATGGTTAATAAAAGTTTGTTTGAGCAGGAATAGAGCCCCATGTTCTTCCAATCCAATGTGAACAAGTATTTTACTCTAAGGTTTCAGGTAGAGGGGGTTGGTCATTTGTTGTGAGACACGATCGAAGGGTAAGGTCGGTAAAGTATAAAGTGCTGGAAGGTAATGAATAGGGTCTCGAAGAAGAAGACAATGTTGAATATGATAAACATGAGTTAGATGATTGTGTTCTAGAAGAAGATGTCTAAGAATTAGTCACAATCAGATGATGTAATAGACAATTTCCATCAAGATGATATCGACTATGACATGATGATCGTAACTGACATCGATGACGATGATGATATGGCCAATCCTTACAATATTGACTCTAGATCAGATGACACATATGATGACCTGGATGAAGAAGATGATGAAGTCCATTGAAGTGTATGAGGTATGGCTTAATATATCTACTCTATATACTTTGATTTAATATTGATATAGAATTATTGAATTTTAATGTTATATATAAATTAATTGTTTCTTAGTGTTTTTTCCACTTTCCTTGTATGATGACATATTTTTTATAATTAGAGACATTGCTTCTTAAGTATGACAAAAAACACATTTGTTTTACATAGATTTTGTTGGGTTATGGGGAATTGAGAGTGATGTGAGGGAGGGAGGGGCCATAAGAGGTTTCACCTTCACATGGTTAGCCCTGTTCATTAGAGAATATTAAATTATTATCGAAACAAAGAGAATATCGACAAGGAAATGCACAATTATCATGCTAACACAAATAGTGTGCTTGATCATGTACTACATGGGGCCAATGTTGAAATTTTTTAAATTTGTGCTTGCTTGGAATGAAATTTGGCATGGTTACACTAGATGCACACACTAATGATGTGGGAGGGTTTCCAGACTCAAACATGATTCACACTCCAGTTGATCATGTACTTGACCCCTCATATAATAAGTGACATGTGAATGGGGCCAATGGTGAATTTTTTTCAATCTATAATTGTATGGACTGAAATTTGACTTGGTAGAGTAGACTTGTGCGTTTCCGGTATGAGAGGGTTTCGAGACTCAAATAGGACTCACACAAAAAAATCGTCAATCAAACAAGGTGATGAATAGTGTGCTTATTTTACCTTTATTATTGTATATTGATATTTCACAACCCAAAAATAAGGCACTGTAGCTGATCATGTAATTGAACAAGCATATAATAAGAGACATCATGTGAATGGGGCCAACATTTAAATTTTTTAAATTTTTGCTTGTTTGGAATGAAAATTGACTTGGTTAGAGTAGACGCATGCGTTGACGGTATGAAATTTAGTTGACAATGCTCTCTCTTTAGTTGAAAATGAATATCATGACGACGATGGTGAATCTTATGAATTATCGAATTTCTAACCATATGCCCCTATATATCGCCTACTTTCTTTATTCATCCTCCCCTACTTTGAATTTGCACTAGGTTCCATTATAAGCATCAATGAGTTTGCACTAGGTGCCATCCACAAATGCAAGGAAGTACTTGAGACTTTATTCACAAGCTTGAACTTAAAGAAAAAAAGAAAAATACAAAGTGTAGTTGGTAGCCAAAGGCTATGAACCAAAATAAAGAATTGATTATGAGGAGACCTTTTCACCAATGACAATTTTGAGAACCATAGAGGCCATGTTAGCACACTATTAGCATTGGCAACAAGTGAATCATTAAATAAATGTGAAAATGGATTTTTTGAAATGGTGGATTGATGATGAAGTATTATTCTCTAACATATTGGAGAATCTTTGAAAGCTTCACTTGCTTATAGAATCTATATTGTTCCACCCTTATATAGCACATTGGACTTGAGGAATTAACTTGTTGTCAAATATTACAAGATTTATGGTAAGCCAAATGCCCCAAACAATGATAAAAGGAAATTCCCTAAAAGGTTTTCTGGAAGATTTGTCACACCAAATTTTGAGCCCATATTCAATAGTATCTCCAAACCAAGCATCCCTTAACCCTATGAAACCCTATATTTCCTTCTAGACATGTTTAACAAAATGACATAAAATTATTAAATGGTAATTTGTTTCATCACTTTCCACGCATAGAATGCACCAACCAGGTCCTTTGAACTTCATGTTCGTAAGTTGTACCAAGTTAATAATTTATTGTTTAAAAGAAATCACATATAAATGTGAAATTTAGTAGGGCATTTGAAATGGAAAACTTTTAAGACATTGTAGGGAATTTGAATTTTTTTTATAAATATTATCATTGATGTATGCCATTTATTATTCAAAGTTGTAATTTACATATAATCATGTATTTAAATATTATTTACATCTAATTTATATCACATTTTCATATTATACTCCTAAATGATGTTGCTTAAGGGACACCTTACCGATGAGTATGCTATGCCATCAACGTTAAATAAATGTTGATGGCATAACATACTCATCAGTATGGAATCACTTAAGAGACGTCATGTAGGAGTATAATTAAAAAAAAATCTAGTTCTCCTGGTACCATTAAAATAAATTAGGACCTCAATCTAGTCCTTCCTTTACGAGATAACAAGATTTCACCCTATACCTTGGTATATGGGAAAGGGTCCATAGTTTCTATGCATATTGAATTTTATTTTCCATGACTCTTATTTGAGTATTTATGCTAATTAGGTTGGGACCAACCAGAGTTTGAGAAACATCAAACATAAAACAACAATAAAAACAATAATAAATATGAAAAAAACATAAAACAATAATAAACATAAATCATGAAAAAAGAATAAAATAAAATTTTCAAAATATAACAGTCACCTCCTTGCCACTTTTTGTGAAGACTACACATTTCATTGAAGAGGACATGGAGCTCATTAAGGAGGTGTGAGAGGAGGTCGAAGAGGTCATGGAGCTCATTGAGAAGGTCTGAGAGGAGGTTGGAGAGGTCATTGAAGAGGTCATGGAGCTCATTGAGGAGGTTTGAGAGGAGGTTGGAGAGGCCATTGAGGAGGTAATGGAGCTCATTGAGGAGGCCCGAGATGAGGTCAAATAGGTCATTGAAGAGGTCATGGAGCTCATTGAGGAGGTATGAGAGGCCAATGAAGAGTTCGCAGTGCTCATTAAGGAGGTGAAAGAGGTCACTGAAGAGGTCATATATCTCATTGAGGAGGTCACAGAGAAACCGAAGGTCGCTGAGAATAGCCACATGAGACGCAATGCCTCCAAAATCGGCTAGTAACCTACCATTTGACCTAGACAGATTACTCTATTAAATTTCTCAATGTTGTGGATGCGATTTGGTTTTAGGGTAGGGATTGTGAAAAATTTTAAAATATTAACCCGACCCTAATTAATAACCAATACTCTGTGCTTGAACACAATACGGTAGGCATTCTACAACAACCTTAAAGAGGGAAAATCTGTCAGACATGTGGAAAAAATTGCACTTTACCTCATTGCCATTTTGTTTTCCTTAATTGATTTTAATTCTCCCTATTGGGAGATGGATTGATGAGTTCAATACTTACTTCCAAGAACATATACCCCTTTTTAGCTTCAATTGATTGGAATGTATGGTAGTTAGGATTAAATTGAATCCGTCACATCCCTTCAAAGGGATCCCAGCATGTCCCAGAAGTGTAGTTAAAAATTTGATCATCATAAAAAATTTTGATTTTTTTTTTTTTTACATTTAAATAAAAAATGCATAATTAAAATTAAAATTTCATTAAAAGGGATGTCCTACAAACTACCCATCAAACATTAATTTGGTTGTCAGTGCTAGGTAGAAAATTATTGAGGCATCTGGAAATATTTATCATCCTCGACCCAAAGTCAGTCCGATCGAATAACGCCACGTTAGTGAGGGGGAAGCCATTTCAAAATTTATGGCCCATGTGTCCCATGAATAGGCCGTGCATGTTATAGATTCTTTAGTAAAGTAAATATAGCCAAAATCGGAATGAATTTTTTTTGCTTCTAAATTGACATAACTATTTTCTAATGGATGGTAGTGTTGATGTCAGTGTTTGACCTGTGTTCGTATCGAGTAAAGCCAACGGGGTTGGGACGGCGACCATGGATAGTATTAATTGACGTGCACTACTTTTCAATATCACGATTCCCCACCTTAGTTGCCTCTATAAATTCTAATCCCAATTTCCTCCATCGTCCTCGACGGTATTACTTCCTCATTAAATTATGTTGCTTCTGTAATTCTGGATGGTTTACCAATTAGCATAACATTGATGAATTGTTAATTTTACCGAGTGAAAGGGGCAGTGGTTATAGTAGGATAATATTTAGATCAATATCTAGATGCATCATGCCCAGGAATCTCATGCAACAATTCCTTGATCTCAATATCCATAGCTCGTTGCTTCCATCCATGCGGTTGATACTACTAGCTTGTTCCAACTTCTTGCACATGATACCCATTACAATCTGGGGTATATGATAATGTGTTCTTGTTTTTTTACAATACCGTGGAGCACATGGAGCGATTGAAGCATCCAAACCTGAATCTTCAATTCCAGTTCCATAAACAAATCCAAATCAAGTACTAGATGGCGGTGATTGGTTCGTAACACATTAAAGCAGAGACAATCCCAGTGCAGGCAGCAGGCTACCTTCAACAATGACTAAATAATGTGGTTCACATGCCATAGGACCCACATATAGCTTATTCTATAGTAGTTAGAGTATATCCCATGAAATTCCCAATAGGGGATATAAATAGAGACCGATTGGTTGAAGTATTTAATATATGGTAGACATGGCCATCTCTCTCTATCTGCTGCATGAGATTGCAAGGTTGCAATCTTATAAATAGAAAAAAGGTATAAATGGCGGTGCACATAACAAAGGACTAGATGGAAGAACACTATGGCACATCTTTCCCTACAAATTTTAATGGATTTTGGGCATGGATCACCACATATTTTACATCATCGGTTGGATACAATGTGTATGGATTATTTTGGGGTTTTCAAGTGTGGTTGCAACCTGTGAAGGATAGAGGTGGTATTTACTATACATGGCAGTATAGGGAGCCACTTCTCCTTGAGGTTTAATATAAAATTTTAAACATAGAGATGGAGTGGAGGGGTTATAGCAACAACCGGTTTCCATTCTTCACCATTGAGATGATCCCATGAATCCCCATTGATTTTTATTCCTGGGTACAAATCTGCTTGGTGCTTTCTCTACTAATATGTGGTAGCGTGGGTGATAATTTCATCAAGATAAAACAAGATTTATGTGTACTGGTTTAGGTGATCAAACCTTGTCGACCAATGGTTTGTCGTCGAAAAATGGAACAAAATCGTCTACTGATTTGCTCCTCATTTCATTCTTGATATTTTTAGTTTTTTTCAATTATTAACAAAAAATTGTAATCCTTTGTCTCCATCTACATTTCTAACATCAAGAATTTCATAATTGGGACATATCCTAACTAACTAAAAGTGATTTTCTATAAAAAAAAAGTATACTGGAGATTGAATAACTTAAGGGAAGAAGCTTAAAAACTAGCTCTAATATCCAAATTTAAGGAAAATGTTCTTTTCTTGTGCCTATGGTGAGATATGATCTAAATTTAGTGAATAATACTTTATCACGCCAATATGAAATAACACTACCTCCTCCTGAACTTGTCCAAATTGGGTCATTCATATCAGTAAGCATTCATATGGACTTTGCCAAAGAAAAGACATTTCTAGGATTTAGTATCGATCGATAAATCATAGACTTTGGAATGTCAATTTTGTGAATAACATACATCAACTTCATTTTTTACCCTTATCAAAACTTTATTTTCTTACAAATCATAGGTGACATGATTTAGAATATCATTTCTGTCATTAGAGAAAAGACCATGAAAATGGAATTTGGTGGGTATTGATGTCTTTGACTAGCATCCATAAATTTCCATCTCTATGGAACATAGTGCCTATGCATTGATCCTGCAAATCTATTAAGATACCATCCTTGAGTTAATAATAATAACCCCAATAACCATATTTTACAATCAAGTTAATCACTGCGTCCAATGACTTTACCTAGGAGTAACACAACATTTAGAAGCTAAGTTACTAGGTTATGGATCTGAATATGGATAAGATCCACCAATCTTTTGAAAATATAGGATCTATCTAGTTGGCGTAGGAAAAAATGACATCAATATATTCAGTTGCAATACAATCTGTGTGGGAACTTCCATGCTCATGAATATGACCAATAGATTCATTAATATCCTTCATTGTTTCCAAAGTACATGTCATGGAACTATATTCATAATGGGGATTACTACCTATAGAAAGTAAATGTTAATGTTAATTTCAGTTTAATGTTACATAATAGTCAACATCCATCAAGTGTTCATGATATCATCTCTAGAACCTAGTCCCTCTTAGGACTGTACTTTACCCCTTAAATCCTTATCTTCCATCTCGCATACGTTCATTTATATTCCCATCCATCCATAGGCCATCCTATCTAACTTACACTTAAGATTCAAAAAAAATAAATATTAAACTTTCTGATTTTGTCCTTACACTAGGTTGTTGGTTATATCTCTAATATTCTAAGTTTTAAGGTTAGATTTGAAGTCTTTCAATCATAAACACATTTTCCAAGTGAGAAAATAAGCCAACAAATCAAATACTTCCCTAATCATTGTTTTTTGTTGAGTTTGAGTGTACATTCATACCCTTGATTTACTCATATATTTTTTGTTTTTATCATCCTTAATCATTGTTGGTTTACTGTGGAATGCTACAATTTCCTTTCTACCTCAAGCAAATTCATTGTAAAATACCATGCCACTAAGTAAATTGAATCAATCAATTCCAAAGGATTTTGGTATTGGAGCAACCCCCTACAAAGAGATCCATGGAAGGAGGTTTTTTCTGCACATTTTGACTTTTTTCTGGTAGTTTTCCTAAAATACCAATGTGAATTCATAGGAATGTGTTAGTAGGCTTAAAAACCAATGACATGAACATATTTAATTGCTTGAATAATGTCAAAGGGAACCCTGCAAGCAAGCTCCTTGTGAACACATCTTTATGGCTGATGTTTTGACTAAAGAAATGATACATTCCCCTGCGGGGCAGGTTAACATTGAAGCATGCTTGGAAGGCCATATCACTTCCACAATTCATGAACTTAGGTTCTAAATATGAGGTCATTGAAATGTAGTGTATCACTTTATAGTCAATTTCTGGGTAGCATTGTCTAATTTTTTAATGATTCTGTAAGGACCACATTGTTGATCTAGAACAAACTGAGATGTTTGAACCTAAACATGATTTGTCTCACTTGGTATGGATCTTCAAAAGTGGAGTTATATTCACTTTTCCAAACACTACTATGTCTATCTTCTTTGAGAAGAGTAAACTTGTGCAAACTATATGTCCTTATAGTTACCAAAAACTAAAATGAAATGTGAACTTATAATAACACCCTCAAATGTTTGGTTTAATGTGATCCTTGCAATTCGATCTCAAAATATTCAAAATGCATGAATTACTAAAACCTAAAGGTTTTGGAAAGGTTGTATTATTAAGTATAAATTGAAACTGAATGGACCATATCTCCTAAAAATTTGCACCAATGGATCTAAATTTTGAAAGTGTAACACCTTTAATCCTTATCGTGTTTGAATCTCATAATTGTCAGATATACACATTAAATTGAAAATAACTAGTTTAGAAAATTTTTACGACTGTATAGAAACCATAAACACAGACTTTACCATCTAGAATTTTGCAATAATGGATGTGCAAGTTAAAAATGTAAGACCCTCAGATGTCTTCTTTCAATTGAATCGAAGTTCACTATAATTGGAATTATATGAGTATAATTAATACCACAAAAGTATGGAATGTATGGTTAAAGATTATATTAATAGCGTTGTGGTGTAACCACATAGAAGATATGACGATACACCCAATTTTGGTTCCTTAATACATGAGAAAAATGACATCTGGTAATTCTAAACCGGCTTCTAAATGCCTGAAAAGCTAACAACACTCCTACTTACATAAAGTCGACCATAGTTAATAGACCAAGATAGTTTTCCAGCGATAGAACATATTCAGAAAACAATTACATAATTTGACCAACCATAATAATATTTCTTTATGACCACGGGAATGGGAAGGCTTTCCCTATGGCTTGTTGGTGCCATTGTTCCTCTCCATGTCCAGCTTCGATACCTTGAGTGTGAGGCATTTGAACCTTATCTCCAGATATTCTAGCTGGGTCAGCATCACCTGTTCTGACTTCAAGATGGTGCCAAAAAGCTCTTCATGATGACCTCCTTCCTCGTCCAACCGCAACAAGAACCTTTTTTGAGACCTGAGAGTCCTGCGAATATCCCAGATTTCGTCTTTCAGCGCAGGGGATGGAGCAGCTGGAGCTGTTGATTCAGAGCTAGAGGCCATGGCAGCACTGGACATCACAGTAATTCAAAAAACAGTAAATCCCTTCTTGAGCTGAATACAACACACAGTGTAGAGAGCCACCCCAATTGGGGGATTTATTAAATCATGCATAGATCCCTTGCGATCCTCTAAGTTACCCATAACACCCAACATCGTGTCTGAGTTCATCACACAATTTAAAATCCCATACGGAACATGAAAAAGAATATGGCATAGGGAGCAATGAGCTAAGCTTCTCTCGAATCCATCATCTTTCAACAGGAATGACGTTCTTTTAAGTACGAAGGTACATAAATCTAGGCTCGCATGCATGGTGCCACGAGCCCGCATGAGGGAGCCCGTAGTTATATTCCACCACGATGTTGAGAACCATGTTCCCGAGAAATTTACGCACTTCTCTAATCCCTTAGTCCTATGGTATATGATATAAATTGTTAATTCTATTGAGCGTAAGGCTCCATTTGTTAGCTTCATCATTCAAGCCTCTCATTGGATGCTTATGTGGGGTTCATAGGCTATGGAAATTGGAATCATTGGGTTAATCAATTAATTAAGGAATTTTATTTTTATGGTGGATATTATTGGCTAACAAATGCTAGGTTAATTTGTTATGTGATTATGTGAAGTGGTAGGTTTTAGAGTTCTTATGGTTGAATGTATTGACCAAGTAGTGGTGTTTAGGTGTGTATGTGTGCATTGTGGTGTGTTGGAACTTGCTTGTAAATGGAAGGAATCTAAAAAAACTTCAAATTGTTAAATATGGAATCATAATCAAAGTAAAATGTTTTATTTTATAAATAATTAAACAAACCTTCAACCATATATTTTCACTGAGATTGCAAGGTAGAGTATGTGAAGAGAATATCCAAGAAGGTGTGCCTCCAACCAATTAATGTTTCCATAACTCTACAAATTAGCCTAACCTATTTTAATATTGAAAATGAAGGTAACATGATGTGTGTGTTTTGAATATTCTTGAAGGAAATAGACTAAAAGTAAACATTAAAAGTAAAATGTTTTCTACTTAATGAGAAAATGGGAAAACCTTCTAATTTAATTTTGATCAGCCAAAATGAATTACTTAAAAAAACACAAGTTGAAGAGCATACACAAATGGAAAAGGTGAAGTACTATTAAATTCTAAATCAGTGAACACCATCCAATAAATATATGTTAGTTGAGATATATAAAATGTAGCATGTGTTGTGGGTACAAATGATGATTTGGAGGAAGGAACCAAACATCTAATGATAGATGTTAAGATTCTCAAAGAAAACAAAGATAATTTAGTTAAATATGATGGCTTCATTGTGTCTAAAGCAATTAATTTAACCTATATTTCTTTTTGTTTCAATCAAAGTAAACCTTGTTTATGCCAGAAATTGTTTCCAGACTACAAGAAAACAAGCCAACATAATCTCAAATATTTCAATCAAACAAACTAGGTTTTTAGGGTTTTTTAAAGGTTTTCTGGTTGTGAATTTTGGTGACAAGAGGGAATGCATTCATAACCCAAATAAGAACTAAATAACAAGCATAGAAAAACTAATATGCATAACATAATAACCATGTATCCAACAGAAAATAGCACTAAAGTTCATCCACAAATGGCAAGCACTACAAGCATAAAAACTTTAAACCAGCAATGAAATTACCAACTGAGTAGCTAAACAAGCTATAAATGAAGCCAGAGAACAAACTGAAGGGTAAAATGGAGCATATATTTCATAATCAGTTCTTCAAATACACATGAGAGTCAATTACTTAGCTTATCAACAAGTTAGGAGACCTCCTCTAGCCAGCCAAAAAATCAAACCCTTAGTCCTCTTTGTGACTTGCCTTAATACTATCTTTCAAAATCCAATTAAAGGCTAAACCCTAACTGCTTTTTCAGCCTACTCATTGAAATGGTTTTATCAAAATAATAATTACAAAAATGAAATATTCTTCAAAACATAACAAATAATTGCTTTTGTTAACAAGCCTCATAGATCTTTAGCTACCTCTACTAACAAAGCTATCCCCTCTAAAGTTTGGGCCTTTATCCTAGCCTTCAGTTGCTCTGCTTCCATCTCTTCCATCTTTCTAGTGAGGTCTTCATTTTGTTGTTGTAGCTCTTTGATGGTCTGTTTTAACATTGTAAATTGTGACTCTGTATTTATTTTTCTTTTCAATGCCTCTTTGGAGACTGAAATTAGCTCCTGATAGTGACTATTCATCTCATCTAGATCTTCTCTTAGTCTTCTATTGGCCATAACTAAACCATCATTTGTCTCCTGCATATATTCTACTTGATGTTTATACTGCTTTATAGTTCTTTGTAAATTTTCTTTCTCTGAATCAAATGCTTTATTTCCTGTTGTACTTTGCATCTCATGGGGAAGCCATGGAATGTTCAGTCTCCTATAGATTTCTTCATCTTCTGGAAGCAACTCTGTAGGAGTCTCATGAAAGCTTAGGTTTTCTTTAGTTTTAGTTTCACCAAGAACATTTTCATCAACCATCAGCTTGTTTTCTGAGTGAGAAACCTCTATCTCATCTTTTTGTTGCTCTTTTAACATTTGGCCTCGTATTTCTAAAAATACATCAGATAGTTTGGTCTCAGTGAGGCTAGATTCTTCTTTTGATTTCATTGGTTTTTTTCCTTTTCTATCACCCTTACCAACATCCAGCTTTTCATCAGAGGAGGATTCATCAATCACAGTTACCCCCTCTTTATTCAATTTAGGGTTTAGTAATTTCTTCATGTTTAGCCTGAGCTTGTTTTTGGGTCTAGTCTTTGGTCTCCACCCAAGAGAAAGTTCTCCTACCATTTTTAAAGTTTTACCCTGATGGATGACAGAGGCAAATTCCAAAACTTTAAGTTTCTTTTTCTTTGGTACTGCTATCCTATCTTCCTGACTGTGAAATTCTTTTTTAGTGCCAACCCTAGTTTTATCAATGACAGGAAGCTTATCCTCCTCCAACAGGTATGTTTCATACTCTGACAAGACTGTAATTGGACTTTAGTGTCTTCTTCATCACCTGAAACCTTCTCTGTAAGTACAATCTTATCATTAACGAATGTCTCTGCTGGTGCATCATTCTGAACAGGCTGAGTCTCCTTATTAATAAACTGCAAATCTTTGTTCTCACTGTCATCTAGATGCTTCTTAGATTCACAATCTTCTTTTGCAGGTTCTGCAACTTCCTCTAATTTGACACAATCTTCATTTTCAACTTTTATTTTCTGTCTTAATTTTCTGATCAAGGTTTGTCCTTTATCAGCTTGCTTTCTAGTAGACTATCCTTCTTGACTATTCTGAAACCCTGACCAAAAAAGGAAATATTCCCAAGTTTTTTCTTCTCTATGCAAAACAATGTTGATAATAAGTTTGATAAGTCCATGGTGAAAGATGGACTGTCTAGTATGATCTTGGTGTTCTTTGATTCTGCTAGACATCTTCTGTAGGCTCTTTAGCAAGAAGAAAGGCAGGTTCATCTTTGATTCACTACTAAGGTGTTGAAGGAACCTGAAATGGTTCTTGAAAACGAAGGCATACCTTCCTTCACATGTAATGTAACTTTTTAAAACCTTGATAGGTTCTAACCATTCAACTCTGAAGTTATGGATGGGCACTCCCTTGCCCCAATCTGGAACAATACCAAGCAATAGATACCTTTGTGCATTAAAAATAAATGGCACTTTCTTAAACCAAATTTATCCTTCATTTTTAACCGTTGTTGCCTCAGCCACCAAATCTGTGGTCTATTTGAATTTCAAAGTATCAAAAGATACAGTATATTTTTCATAACACTAAGCAAACTTGTGAGAGACTTCAACATTGTATCCATCAATTTTCTTAAAAAATATCAACCATCCAGCATTTTCAAATAGCTCAGCACATCTTGGAAATTTATCTATCCAATTGAGATCAGTGGGCTCGGCCCTATTAGTTTTTCCACTCCTCTTCATCTTTTGTATGGTTTGCAACACCTATCAGTAATCTCATAGTCTATTTTTCTTCAAATTTGCACAGTCTTGGCAGTCAATTTTCCTTCGAACTCTCACAATCTGTTTATCTTCAATTTTACACAGTCTATCCTATCACCAGTTCAGGAAATGCTTTGTGCCAAGTTTCAATAATTTGGCTTAATCACAGAATCAGAAATATCCAACAGTGCTGCTCTGAAATTTACTAACTCAAACAATGCATATTTAGATATTTTGATTAATATATCATCATTGAAAGTTTATTGAGTAAGTAAATTCATGTCTTCCTTTAAAATTTTGACATAATAGGGCTTTATCAGAGAAAAAAAAAAAAAACCCAATTTTAACAAACCCTGTCAAAGGTCACGTGGGATACCTCATTTAAATCTTGATATAGGCACCGGAAGTCGATCCCTTGACCGGTTAGGTGTTGAATTGCACGTTCCAACTGTCTTCAACCCTCCAAATCGCTTCTAACTGTCACCGCTGGGAAGCCCTAATTCTTCCTTCAACTATCAAATTTCCGAATTTTCAGCAATATGTCTCCACCACAGCATTCAATAGCTTTGTAATATTTATCTTGGGAACCTATTGCCGAAAATTTTGCCTCGTTCCACTCACTGTGTTCATTTGCCATGCATTTGCATCCAACTGCCATGATCTCCCTCACATGATGACCAAACACCTGTTTACATGATTAGCCTAGCAAGACACATATCAAACATGCTAATTGATGTGATTAATCGCCTTAGGAATGAAATCATCGAAAAAAATCGGGGTGAAAAATGACCATTTGGGCACTCGCGACTTTCTTGTAGCACGCCAGTGCATTAATTTCGCTCTTGCGCTACAAGAAATTTCAAACATACAATTTATGTCATTTGATCACTAATCCAACTTTAAAACTCAGTTTATATGATTAATCTTTGATCTTAGTGTCATTGATGAAACCATTAATCAATATACACCTTATAGAACCCTTCAAAAATGAACTCCACACAAAATTTTTATAAAAGCAAGCTAAGAAAAAACCAAAAATGATGAAAACCTAAAGGCATAAACTCAAAATTAACCTTTACACTAAAATTTCCCAAAAGCAAAAACATTAGCAAATTTCAAAAACACAAACAAAACATGAAGCTAAGGAAGACAATTCATGACCTAACATCTGGCTCCTGCTGCGGGATGAAGTCCTCCTTGTGAGGCTTCAAGAACCTATAGACCAATGCCTTCTTTTCTGCTACCTGCTAATCTGCAAAATTTCCATTGGGTTATGGAGTCCTTATTGTGTTTTACTCACACTAGTATATACAATGAAAAACTAAAATTCCCCTCAAAAACTGTAGAAATGCTTGAGGAACCGTCCATTAACTGGACTTGACAATTCCTCACCCTCCAAAGTCTGTAGGACAAAAGTGTTATTTTCCAAAAACTTAGACACTAGGAAAGGGCCAAACTAGAGATTGTCAAATTTTCCATGTTTCCCTTTTTTATCTTTCCTGGCATCCCACCTTAGAACCATGTCACCAATTGAGAAAGTGTTGTTTTTTATTTTCCTATCAAATCTGTCTTTTATCTTCAATCTGTATAAATGTGCCTTTTCTTCCACTCTTTCTCTGTTCTGCTACAAATATATCATCTCATAAATCCTTCTCTACATATCATTAGGTTCTTCCTGACAATTCTGAAAAAACTTCATCACTGGAATGCCCAACTGAACAGGAAAAACTGCGTCTGTACCATACACTAATTGGAAAGGAGAAGTTCCAATTGCTTGCTTGACTGTTATTCTATCAGCCATAATGCATATTTCAGCATAGAATCCCATGATCTCTTATTATGCTTTAGCAACTTTCTGATACTCTGAATGATATTTTTATTTGAGAACTCAACTAAACCATTACCTTGGGGATAGTAAGGAGTTGAATGTTTCAACAAGATACCATTATTTTCACAAAATTCTTCCATTTCCTTAGACTTAAAATCTTTTGCATTATCTGTCACTATTTTTTGAGGACACCCAAACCTACTGAGGATATTTTCTTCAATAAATTCCATAATCACCTTATTTGTGGCATTCCTCGTAGGGATAGCTTCCACCCATTTGGTAAAGAAGTCTGTTGCAGTCAAAATCCACCTGTGTTGCCCTGAAGAAGATGGACTTATCTCTCCTATAAAGTCCAGACCCCATTGCTGGAAAGGAGCACTTATTGCAATTGGTTTTAAGGGTAATGACAGCAATTTTTGTTTGCCAGCAAAATTCTGACAAGGGATACAGGCTCTTACCCGCTGATATACATTTGCAAACAAAGAGGGCCAATAGTACCCAACTCTTAAGATCTTGTATGTTGTTTCCTTCCAGTACTTGTGACCTCCACAAGCACCCTCATGAGATTCAGAAATCACTCCTTTGATTTCAGATTTATCTAAGCATCTGAGTAGAATACCTCCTGGGTCCTTCCAAAATAACTGTTGTACCACTAAACAGTACTTAGTAGTTCTTAGCTTCAAATATATAGCAACTTTTCTATCTAAATGCTTAGGAAATTGCAAATACAACAGAAAATACACAATATATGTGTACCATGTAAATGATGAATAATAGTCCATAATCTTCTCTTTCTCCAAATCTACTTGATTTTCCTCCTGAGCTACTAGCTCCTCTGCCATCACATGCAATCCTAAAGCTTGGCAGTTTGATTCAGCCAGCAGCTTGGCTAAACCTTGTCCCTTGACTAGTTTGGTAGGTCTGATATCTACATCATACTCCATGATTTTAGCAATCCACCTGCCTCTTTTCCCCTCGCTGTCAGGCTGTGTCAAAACATCTTTTACAGCAGCATTAGGCACATATGAAATAACTTTAGAATGCAAAACATAGATTCTGAAAAATTTCAAAGCTTTCACCAAAGCATAGGCCTATTTTTCTAAGATGTATTTTAATTCAGAATCTCTGAGAATTTTGTTGAAGAATGCAATAGGTTGCTCTAGATCATCCTTGTTCTTCTGCAACAGAACAACTGCTAGTGTATCCTCAGATGCAAATGAGAATGTTAGAAATTCTCTAGTGAAATCTGGACTTACTAATACAGGGGCTTCAGTAAGATCCATTTTTATTTTTTCAAATGCATTCTTTGCTTCAGTGGTCCATTTGACTTCTTGATCCTTTTTTAGTATGGCTGTAATCTGCTTGATAGTCTCAGCAAAGTTTGGTATAAACCAAGGCAGAAAGTTGATTTTACCAATGAAAGATTGGACATCTTTTTTACTTCTTGGAAGACTTATCTTCAATATTGCTTTTACCCTTTCAGGGTCAATCCTTATACCATCAGCAGAAACTAAATGGCCCAGTAATTTTCCTTCCTGTACAGCAAAGTGTGACTTCTTTGGATTTAAGGACAAACCAAATTTTCTACATTTTAAGAAAGTCTGCTTCAAATGTTTTAGATGTTCATCATCTGATTGTGAAAATACAGTAATATCATCTAAGTAAATTACCACAAACTTGTCCTTTTCCCCAACAAAAGCTATATCCATAGCTCTTTGAAAAGTTGCTCCAGCGTTCATTAAACCAAAAGGCATCTTATCATACATGAAAGTTCCCCATGGAGTGGTAAAAGCTGTTTTCTCCTTATCATCAGGATGCATAGAAATCTGATTGTATCCTGAGAAACCATCAACCATGGAAATCCTCTGTGCCCCAACAACCTTCTGCAATATTTGTTCAATTTTAGGTAGAGGATAGTTATCCTTTAGTGAAGATCTGTTCAAGTTTCTAAAGTCAACACACAGTCTGATTTCTCCTTTCTTTTTCCTAATAGGAACTAGATTAGCCACCCATGAAGAGTACCTGAGAGGAACTGTGATCTTGGAATCCAATAACTTCTTCACTTCTCTTTCAATAACAAGAAACAAGGCTGGATTAATCCTCCTTAATTTCTGACGAAAACGTTTAACATTCGGTTTTAAAGGGACTTTATGTTGTATAATTCCAATATCATATGTTCTCAATTCTTCATAAGACCATGCAAAGACATCAACATGTTCCTTTAACAATTTTATGTACCTGTTTCTCTGTTCAGCTCTAAGTGCTTTCGAAATTTTCACCATTCTAAGGTGTTCTGCGGAGCCAATGTTACAATCCACCACATTCTCTTCTGAAGACTGTACAATAGTTTTTAGGGGTGTATCATCTTTCAAAAATATCCTCTCTAAAGGTACCAAACCTTTTGGGATGAAATTACTTTTTAGTTCAATGATTTTGTGTCCATCTATTGCATCTTCAACAATCTCTTCCACCTCTCCATCCTCATCATCTTCCTCTTGATCAATCAGGGAATTAGAAAAATCATGTGTAAGCTCCAAAAATATTTTAATTTCAATGTCATCTTCAAACACTCTCCACTACTTTACATTATCAGGTACAGATGGTCTGTACCTAAGCTTAATGGGATACCTCAACTGTGTGGTTTTGGGAATTTTAAAATGTGTAGCAGCTAAAGCCAATGAATCTGCAGTCTGATTATGGTCTCTTGGAATATAGGTAATGTTAAAAGTTACAAAATAATTCTTAATCATGTCCCATACCTCATTTAGATAAACTTTCAGCAAATCCTGTTTCACTTGATAGTTGTTCCTCACCTGTTGAACAACTAATTCGGAGTCGCCATATGCAGAAATCTACTGAATGCCTAAATCATTGGCAGCCTTTAATCCTAATAGAAAAGCTTCATATTTAGCAATATTGTTCGTAGTAATGAATTCTAATTTATACATCAGCTTTATTGTTTCATCTCCCGGGCATATGAGAAGAACCCTTGCTCCAGCACCTTCTTTGCAAGATGATCCATCAAAGTATAATTTCCAAAGCTCATCCTCTTGTTCCCTATTGCATTTAACTGGTTGGTCCTTTTCAACCTTTAATAAACCAGTAGTATTGTCATCATCACCAAAATGTAACATGCAAGTACCCAAATCCTTATCAACAGCATACAAAGGATGGTTGGTAGGGTTCTTGTCAGCTGTTACAATATAGGAAAATTGAAGCTCTCTGTACAGCCTTCTGTTTTCTCCTCCAAACACAGGAATAGTAGCATATGATAAATCCATTTGTAAAGTTCCACCAAATTTCTTTGCCCAGGATCTAGAGAGAAGTAACCCAAATTTAGGTGTGATATCCGCTACCACCACATCCATCACTACTACATTTTGACCAAAAATCCGACGGCCGTCATGTCGGATTTTCGACACTTCCCTGTCGCATGTACGACACTTCAGTTTTTTTTGAAGCGTCGGAAACTTGTCGTCGGTTACGCGACACTTAAGTAACCGTCACTTAAGCGACACTTAAGTAACCATCGCTTGAATTTAAATCGTCGGTTATCCAACACTTATTAAGCGACAATGAAGAAATTTTTTAAAAACATTTACACCCACAGGCGTCGCTTAAACGACGGAGAGACGGATTAAGCGTCGAATCAGCGACATAAAGAACTGTCGCTTAAGAGAGAGATAAGCGACTAGGTGTCGGATAAGCGACACTTATAAGCGTCGCTTAAGAGACGGAAGTTAAAGACTAGGCGTCAGATAAGCGACACTTATAAGCGTCGCTTAAGCGACGGAAGTTTTTTTTTTTTTTAAATAATTGTAAATTGGGTATAAGAAAACTCTCAAGACAGCATATTATCAAGCCAAGTGCAAGCTTTGGGTGATTCTGTTAAATTATCAAGGTTAATTGTGTGCATACATATCACATTAAGACCTTTAAAGTTGCATGCATCTTCTTCCTGCACTAAATTGGCATACATATAACATTAAGACTTCACGAGTTGCGTGCATATTCTTCCTACAGTAAATGACATATTGATTGTAACTTATATAATCATATATGTTGTTACCCACATACTATAGTATTTAATTTAATTTTTTGATGTTTTGATAAAGGCAAAGTCTCATATTTACACAACAAGAAGCATGCATATGACGTCAAAAGGACTTATAAACAAATAAGTAGAGCGAAAGATTAAATTTTTGAGATAGCATTCTCATGAAAAAGCAAATCAAGTTCATTATAAACCTCAATGTTAATGCATATGCTGGTAATGTTCAAGTCTAACAAACACAAAAGCTGAGTGTGGACACTTGAAACCCCTTATGGTTTATAAACTTCAATTTGAATACATATGCTGGTAATGTGCAAGTCTAACCAGCACAAAAGATGAACATAAACACTTGAATCCCCTGGTAATGTTTACGGCATAGAAATTGTCCCTGACCTTTGCAATTAAACAACATCAACATCACTGTCTATTTCTAGCTTTCTTTTGTAATACTTTTCTAGGAGTCCAATCCTTTCACGCTCCAATTCATTCTTGACGGCTAATTCCTCCTGTAACTGTCTTAGATTGATTTCCCTTCTCTTGTTGTCATGCATTTTAATAAGTTCTTGCCTCTTTCGTTCATGTTCTTCAGAATTTCTGGAACTGGTTTCAACTATGACTATTCTTCTTGCAATATCTTCAGCCATTCTGTAATAAGACAACACGATCACGAAAAATGCTTCAGAAACAGAGAAGAAGAATGTGCAAACAGGGAATATTGCATAAAAGCATACTTCATTAAGTTGTAAAGATTCCTATGATTGATGACTGAACAACTTGAAATTGCATTGAGAGTATCTAGGCGTTGTCCAAATCATCATCCCTTAAAGCAACCAACAATCAAACTCTGAAAAGGATGGGTGAACAGAAAAGATGCCTGACACAACACGGATCCAGAG
>LPNX010931977.1:55118-83070 GCA_001517045.1 Pseudotsuga menziesii
CAAAGTCCTTATAGCATAACTGATCCTTTATGGCATGGAATAGCCAGCAACAAATCAGTCAAAGCCAAAGCCATGTTTTGGCATGCTTTCTGGTTGGTTTTAGTGTTGACTCATTACTGAACCTTGAAAGATATGGAAGTGACTATGCACCTTGCAGAAGGCTTCAATCAGATGGCTACAAGCATGACCATATTTTTAAGAGAGTGCTAGCCAGCTCATTGGAGCCCTCTGTTAGGTAATTAGTAACTTTGAAATGCATTTGCTGCTCTGGCATTGCCTAATTATCTGAAGGCCCAGCTGTTTTATTGCCAGACTGAATAGTTCCACCCTATTGATCACTTTCTAGATACCTGGTTTTACTTTTCAGATATACTTGGCCTTTCTGCATGCTTTTGTTTAATGGAATGCTTACTTGCTTTTGTCAGGCTCTTCCATGCCTTACTGATAGAGAGAGGGTCACGGAACTGGTCGATCCTGTTCTGGAAGGGCAGTACTCAAAGAAGGAACTAATACAGGTACCTAAAGTTCATTTTAGAAAGCTCAATCTCTTCATGTCTGTGTCTATTTTCTTGATGTGTGGGAATGACCTTATGACTTTAAAGTCTACACATTTGGTGAAACCTGCAGGTAGCAGCCATTGCAGCAATGTGTGTTCAATCAGAAGCAGATTATCGACCTCTGATGACTGATGTAGTTCAATCCTTGATTCCCCTTGTGAAACAGCAATCTGGTTCCAGAGTGACAAGCTCTCCCAATTTCCGCCATCATTTTGTTACTATCAAATCCTCTTCAATTGATAGTGGAAGCAGTGGAACAAGCCTCAACAGCAATTTTTCAGAGCAATGCCTGAGAACGGATCCATTTGGGGTTAGGGTTTTGAGGGATTTTTGTATACAATTGAGCAATTTTTCAGAGCAATGCCTGAGAACGGATCCATTTGGGGTTAGGGTTTTGAGGGATTTTTGTATACAATTGAGCAATTTTTCAGAGCAAGAGATGCATTAGGGGGAATTGAGGTTGGTGCAGAAGTTTTCAATAGTTTGCTTGAGGTCATAATGACCATAAAGTTTGACAGTCTATTTGAGGGTATACATGATAAATGTAGAATCCTGTTCAATAATTTAATTCCCTCTATAGAAGAGAGATGTATGTATAGTGATCTATTTTTGCTGAAGAACATGGAAATCCTAGTAAAAGAAATGAACTCAAGCAAGGAGGTTAACTTATCTATTAAAGAGCATCTACTTAAAAGTGCAACTGATATGGTGGAATGCCTGAGAACGGATCCATTTGGGGCATTCTGTCAGCCTCAGTGTGACCTCTGCAAACCCTCCTCCTTTGCCGCCCTCTCCTCTGCGAGCTCTGTCCCCTGTGGCCTTATCCTCTTCGGCCCTCTCCTATTGTTCACGTGATGAAGAATTACCTATTGACCACTCCTCTATAGACAAAGGGCAGAAACCCATCCCATTCCCATTCTAAATCTCACAGATAGCACTTCTCTGCTGCACCCAGAGCTTCTCGTGATGGGGAAGGAGAGACAGCATTGGTTTTCAGTTCATTTTGGGATTTTACTGTGAAATTTGCACCACTAGTAGAGATTTTAAATGAATGGTCTTCACCTATAAAAGATGATGGTTCAACCTGTGGAATTGTTTTAGGGTTTCTCAATTTGGAATCCGTCTTTGCAATAGCAGATGCAACACTGCTCTTTCCAGAAAATGAAAATGGAACTGAATTCATACCATTTGTCTCGGAGATAGAACCACCAAATAATGGGAAGCCCACAGAAGTTGCAGCAGCAGTGGTTGATGTAGAGAAACCCTCGACTTGCCTCTTTTCGACAGGGTTGCATGAATGATAGGAGAAACCCTCGACTTGCCTCTTTTCCACAACAAAAATCCCAAATCGATTTTCTATTTTTGGTTTAAAACATAAACTCATGCCGTAATCGATTTCCACCATATATTTGGATCCAAGGTATGACAACGCTTGGTGGGTAGAGTGCTTTTAAGCGATGATAAACTATATTAAGCATATTAATAGCTACAATCACTCTAGTGAAGCTAAGAAAAATTGCAATGGGTTAGAATATGCATTTTAGTGATGGTTGTGTTTGATTCATGAAGTATCTAAAAGTCTTGGGTGTGGGATTTAGGAGCTCGCTAGAGTTAAGTATATCAAGTATTGTGTGTGCTAACCTCATTCAATAATTCATTGTAGGATTATACGCTCATCTGAAGGAAGATATATTCCACTGCTAAACTAACCTTTAACCTATGCTTCAAGTGAAAATCAATAAATATTTGAATATTTAAATAATCCTTAAAGATATTATAATATTCTTTGAACTCATTTGAATTCTCACCTTGATCCACTAATTTCAACTCCATCTCAAACATCATCCTGCATTATCCTACATTGTCATTTTTACATGTAGAAGCTAATATGATAGTTGCTAGTAAAATTAGGCATAAGCAAGAATTTGAGAAAATTAAGTGTAAATATGAGGTTGAACCCTCAAATAAAAACAAGAATAAAGAAAATTGGGAGGATAATATAGAATAAATTACTAAAATACTAATAGGGTTGCCAAATAAACTAGAAAGAATTGAGAGTGAGGAAAATAATTAGAATAGAAATACTCAAGCTATTGTACAAATAAATCCAAATCAATTAGAAGGAAATTTAAACCTTGGATTTTAAACTTAGATAGAAGAAATGAATATACTACCATACAACCTCCTATTAGGACAAATGAATTGATTATAGAGCCGTCGCTTAAGCGACACTTAGGAGGATAGAAATTTTAGCGCCGTCACTTAAGCGACACTTAGGAGAATTGTCGTCGCTTAAGTGACACTTATGCCCACCATTTCAAAAAAAAATTAATCTTTCTTATTTTTGGCATGGTTAAAAGAAAAAATCCACGCGTCGTCGGAAAAAACCGTCGGATTTTGGATCAAAATCTAGTAGTGATTACACTTTTCATTGGTAATTGAGCCAAACTGACAACCATGTCTTTAATCACACCTAAACAATTTACAGCTCGTGAATCAAATGCATATAGATCATGATAGGGTTTGGTTATACTCAGACCTAAAGCCTCCATGACAGCCTTGGGTATTAAATTGTGTGATGCTCCCGAATCTAACAAACAATTATGTATCATTTGTTCATGAACTATCAGAGTAATCTAAAATGGAGGTGAAGCACCTGCTTCATTCTCAGTTTTTTCAGCCAAGGCTGATCCAATAAAAACCTTAGGATTTTCTTCTTGCAAATTCACTGTATTAGAAATAGGTTGATTGTTTGTTGAATTGATCATTTTAAGAACTGATTCTTTATAAGAAGGATTTTTCATTAGTTCAGTTAAAGGAACAGAAATCTTTAATTTGCCTAATTCATTTTCCAGATTAAAATTTTGCATAGTTTTATTTACCTCTTCAACCTCCATGTTCTTCTTTTGCTTTTTTGGAATTTGGTTTTTCTCTGACACAGGATCAGATTGTTGCTTAGCAGGTACAACTACCTTCTTCTTTAGGTTTTATACTACTTGTTTTGGGCCTGACCTCAAAATCACAGTCTTCTTGGGTTCATTTTGACAGACATCAGCAGTTACATCAGTCATTTTCAGACTTAAATCATCCTCTGTTTCAAACATATCAGCATCATAATATTCTGCATTTAAAAACTCTCCTTCAGTAACAAAACCTTCTCTCAACCTTTCTCCAAAATAGTTCATATCCTGATCTGTGTCTTAAAATAACACTTGTTCATAGGTATAGTGCAAGAGTTCAAAAACAATTCATAGAATGATATTGAAAGAAGAAAAACATAAAGAACTAACTGTCTAGCTAAAATTTAAGTGGTTGACTAATAGAAGATATAAGGTTTAGTGAAAGTGCAAGAAAGATGCTAGAAACTAGTGAGTGTCAATGATTAAAAAGGCAATGTCAACACATGGTGTATCTAGAGCTAGTTGTCGAGGATAGGTAAAGAGGCCTCAATACATGCTCCTCATCATAGTCATCAATAAGTATGAAATGGCCATTTCATTAGTGAATGATATCCTTGTTGGAATTGGAAATCCTAGCCATTAGTGGATGTTGGGGTCTATATATTCTCCTTGGCATAGTTAGAAATCAATGTGAAAAGGCTAATGCACTAGTAGATGATATCCTCCTTGTAGTGGTAAGGGATAACTAAGAGGACATGCCTACAAGATCCTATGGGGATCACAAGAGTGACGAATTGGAATTCTATTACCATACAAGGTTGTGGGAAAGAAACTCCATATGGAAGAATAGTCGTGAAAAGCATAACAACTTGCAATCATGAATTGCAAATAGGAAAGAAAACTACAATTGCAGGAAATTACAAATGGATTTTAGAAATGGAGGAATTTTGAGAGATAACTTCAAGTAATAAAGAGATACATGTGTGTCAATGGTATGCAAACAAGAAATAAGTGTTTTGAAACACTAGTAAATCACCCAAACCAGTTGGAGTTGAGATTTCATAGGGTGTTTTGGGAAAGGAGACCAAAATTTCAGAACTCTACAATAAACATAGTAACAACAATGTGAAAAAAATCACATACAAGAAAGGAAAATGAAGGTAAATTATGCAAACATTAGAGGAGAATGTTTTTTGACCAATTCTTCTATTTTTACAATTATCAAATACATTTTAAGTGAGTGATAATCTTTGACCAAATCACTATGAAATATTAACAATGTAGGTAGAGTATAAAACAAATAAAATACAAATATAATACATATTCAAACTAAGTTTACTAGGAATCAAGAGTATAATACATATTGAGAATTTCATTCTGACACCCATATTTTTCAATTGCAAGACCTTGAGAATTTCATGGTGAGAAAATATAAGAATCCCTTGTATCTTACAACACTGGAAAAGACAATTGGGTTCCCAAATCCAGTCAACCCACAATTTATTATCTCTTAGTGTTACCAAATATCATGTTTCCATCAAAATAGTATAATACTTCACTTCTTTCCTTTTTATTTTTAAGCCATTTCAACAATGAATATTTATTTTTTCCATGGATCTGGTTTTTTATATTTTACCTCATCAAATATTCATGACAAAGATTAAATCATTGGGTGTAGGTGATGGAAAATGAAGACTAGAAAACCTAAAGTTCTCTTAATCATCCTGAATACTGATCAAAATCCCCTTCTGCACTCTTTATTCCGTGATTCTGCCCTTCTACAACCAAGTCCTTCTGCAACTCCACTTTTCTGCAATCTTGAGTTTCCGCAACTCAATCCTTCCACAAATGAGTCTTCCACAACCATATTTCCACAAGACTCTTTCCACAAGCTTCATTCCACAAGGCCTTTTCTAAGAGTATATTTTACACAATTTATGGATTTTGGGTTCACCAAATTTCCCAATCGAACTTCTGCAATGGTCCTTTCCACATGCGGTTTGAGGAATGCATATTCTCTTTCCAACTTTTCCAAAGCTGGCTTCCGCAATTCAATTTTTCCGAATCGTCGATTCTTTGGCCTCGCTTCTGACCATTGATCTGCCGCGGGTTGGGGATATCGCCTTCACACTTGCAGATCTTCACTTGTCCTTTGCGAAAATTAACCACAATCATTGATTTTTTGAATTTCACAGATTCTTGGATTATATTGTGACACTTTAATTAATCCATGGAATGATTAATTCGTGATGCATAAATTATTCTAAACGATTGGGGATTATTCAATGTTTTGTCGAAACATCAAATCACACATGCACATAGACATAGAGGGATTAAAATCATGTTTTCTGGTTATTGAAGGAAGACATCAAATATATGAAAACACACGCAAAGATTTTAAAGCTCTGGTCTTCATTCAATGAACCAACACACTTACATACTCTCTATTATCCTTCCCTTATGCTTTCTTATACATTAGATCAACTACATTTAAATAGAGTTTCATCAACCTATCATATCCGAATAGAAAGATTTGAACCTCTAAGAAAGGAAATATACAACTAACCTATCCTTGAGAAACCTCTTACAAGATTCGAGGACAATAGTGGCAGATAGCCAGTTATTACAATCAAAATAAATCCTAATAACTAACCCTATATTTCTAGAATTTGATTACATGGAAATGCAAAAAAAATAGGTCCCTCGGTACAGATGGGGAAATTGGTGTATGGAAAATGTGCACTAACTCCAGAAAAATTAATAAGATCACTATCAGGCACATATTTCCTTTACCTTGTATTGATGATTTGATGGATTGTTTGAGTGGTTCAAAGTATTTTTCAAAAATAGATTTGAAAAGTGGTTATCATCAAATAAGAATAAGAGAAGGGGATGAATGGAAAACTACATTCAAGACTAATAATGGATTACATGAATGTTTAGTAATGCCACTGTTGGGATTACTAATACACCTAGTACTTTTATGAGATTGATAAGGTCTTGAAGGAATACACTAGAAAATTTGTGAGAGTGTATTTGGATGATATTCTGATTTTTAGTCATAATAGAGAAGAACCTTTGAGACATCTTAAGATGGTGTTGAAAACCCTGCAAAAGGAGAAGTTGCTGATAAATATGAAAAAAAGTGTAGTTTCTTGAAGAAATAGTTGATTTATTTAGGATTCATGGTTTCAAAAGAAGGGTTGAAAATGGATCCAGGTAAGGTGCAAGCAATTTTAAGTTGGCCAGTTCCCAGGAGTGCGTATGAGGTAAGAGGTTTTCATGGCCTTGCAAGCTTTTTTAGAAAATTCATCAGGAATTTTAGCCAAATTTGTGCACCTATAATACACACTCATAGGGAAAGTAGACAACCTTTCAAGTGGACAGAAGCAACTGACATAAATTTTAAATTGTTGAAGAAGAAGATCACTGAGAGTCTTGTTCTGTCTTTTCCAAGTTTTGATAAGGTTTTTCAGGTAGAGACAGATGCTAGTGGGACAAAAATAGGGGTTGTTATGAGTCAAGAACAAATACCATTAGCATACTTCAGTGAGAAGTTGAATGAGCAAAACAAAAGTATTCCTCATATGACAAAGAGTTATATGATGTTGTGCAAGCTCTCAATAAATGGAGACATTACTTGATTCTTAAAGAGTTTGTATTATATTATGATAATCATGCTTTACTATAAATAGTCAACCTAAATTGAATTAGAAGCATTCTAAGTGGGTGGAATATTTCTAGAACATTACCTTTGTGATCAAGCACACAAGTGGAAAATCTAATAAAGTTGTTGATGCTTTAAGCAGAGTAAGTTTGCTCTTGTACGATATTAAGGTCAGTACTTTGGGATTTGAAAATTTGATTGATATGTGTAAGGAAGATGTGGATTTCAAATATGTATATGTAGCCTATGAGAATTCAGTTACCCATAATAGAATCCAATGGTTAGACTACATGTTACAAGAAGGATTGATATTCAAAAATAGTAAGTTATGTATTCCAAAGTGTTCTATGAGAGAAAATTTGATAGAGGAGAAACACAGTGGAGGTTTGTCAGGAAATTTTGGACATGATAAAACATTTGCTCAGGTGACTACTTTCTATTTTTGGCCAAGAATGCAACATGATGTAAAGAAATTTATTGAAAAATGAAGTATATGTCAACATTCCAAAGGGAGAAGACAAAATACTAGACTATATCAACCCCTACCTATTCTAGCTAGGTCGTTGGGATTACATTAATATGGATTTTGTTTTGGGATTTCCTAGAACTCAAAGGGGAAATGATGCTATTTATTTTGTAGTGGATAGGTTTTAAAAAATGGTTCATTTTATTGCTTGTAATAATACCAATGATGCAACATACATTTCCAACTTATTCTTTTCAGAAATTGTGAAGTTGCATGGTTTACCTTTAAGCATTGTGTTTGACAAGGATACTAAATTTGTTGGTCATTTTTGGAGAACCCTATGGAAGAAGTTGGGTACCAATCTCAGTTTTAGCTCTGCTTATCATCCTTAGACTGATGGTCATACTGAAGTGGTAAATATGAGTTTGTGAAACATACTGAGAAGTCTTGTGTATGAAAATCCAAAGCAATGGGAATTAGCTCTTGCTCAAGCTGAGTTTTCTTATAATGATTCACCTAACAGAAGTAAAGGTATGAGTCCTTTTCATATTGTATCTGGAATGAACCCAAGAGGAGTATATGAACTTATAAATTTGGGAGGACATGAAAGAGGAAGTGCATATGGTGAAAATTTTGCATCCAGTATGCATGAGCTACAAGAGGATGTGAAGAAGAAATTACAGGAAAGTGCATGAAAATAAAAACAAAGATCATATATGAAAAGAAAGGAAGTTAATTTTTAGGCAGGAGATTTAATAGTGTCCTATATTATAAAAGAGAGGTTTCCTAAAGGAACCTACAATAAATTGAAGCTCACAAAGATTGGACCTTGTAAAATTCTAAGGAATTTTTCAGCAAATGCCTATGAAATAGAACTTCCTTCTGATCTTTAGATTTCTCCTATTTTTAATGTTTCAGATATATATCCTTTTAAAGATTCAGGTGTTTATGCAGCAGAAACAACTTTAGGTGGAGATGGTTCCTCTATTGATTGGAAAGGACAACTACCACAGAAGGAACAACCCCAAATTAAGGCTATCCTTGACAAAAGGATCTCAAGGAGTACCAGGGACGAGGATTATTTTCAGTATTTAGTCAAGTGGAAGGATCAACCTTCTGAAGATGTAGCATAGATGACAGAACTGGAGATTTCCAAGTACGATGTACACTCTGAAGACTTACTGAATAATTCTTTTCTTCCCCTGGAGTATGATGCAGGAGCATCGATACAAAGTCCTATGTTTATTGAATAAGCAGTCAATGTTGTTTTTGCATTTCCATGTAATCAAATTATAGAATTATAGGGTTAGTTATTAGGATTTATTTTGGTTGTAATAACTGAAAATTTTCCACTATTGTCCTCAAATCTTGTAAGAGGTTGCTCGAGGATAGGTTAGTTGTATATTTCCTTTCTTAGAGGTTCAGATCTTGCTATTTGAATTTGATAGGCTGACGAAGCTCTATTTAAATGTAGTTGTTCTAATGTATAAGCAGACATAAGGGAAGGATAATAGAGAGTATGTTTGTGCCATTGTATAAGAAGAAGTATCATTACATCAGCAGATCTCTCAGTACAAAGAAAGAATATTCATGCAAGTGGTGAATTAAAGTGTATGTCATGATATATTTTCACAATGTACTATATTTGTGGTTGTGTGATATTGTATCCATTTATTACCATATAGCGATGCAAATGAATATTGTACAATGTGAGAAAATATCGCCACATACAGTAATTTCTAAATGAAACCAACTGTATTCAAGTAACTGATGTTGCAAAGCGAAGGTCTTCCAAACATGTTTGTTCATACCTGATCTATGACTCTTGAATGCATCTTGTGGTGGGATGTGACGTTGTGTGTGTTCATTGTACTTGAGTTGTGACCCTTCTAGAAGACATGCCATTATAGAAGACATGCCAAGTTTATATATTATGTTCATTAGTTAAACTTCATTATAATGTTTTTATTGTTTATGTCCAGTACATTGGAATTGATAACGCATCTCAAGGACCAACTTTAACGCAGTGACCAGTGGAGCGTTAAAGTTGAAAGAGATGAAAATTATGTATGAATTTATTACAGTAGTCCTTTTCTATATCTACCTTTGTTATTTAATTTTCTTATACAATGATGACAAAAATACATGTGCCAATATAACTTGAGAGAGATAAAATATTAAAGTCATTGGTCTTGTTGGCCCAATGGGTAAAAATGGGTTGCATGTCCACCTTTACGGTAAACCTTGGTCTTGTGGGTATGAGGGTTTCCTTACAATCTTGTTGTGACCCCTTTTGTTGACTTATGGTCCTTCATCTTTGTTACAACAATAAAATAGTAAATAAATATATTATAACTATTAGTAATAGTAATTAATTATTAAATATAGTTATGAAGAGAAATGTCTCTTCAATATTTGATGGCCAAGCCATATTTAAGGCGGCCATATCCATTGTATTTTTTCATCCATTTAATTATTATATATTTACACATTATTATTATGAATATGGAACATCTTCCTCCTTAACCTGGATACGAGCTAGCTTGACCCGGATACGAGCTGACATATTACACTCGGATACGATGTAACATTGGTATCAGAGCCGTTCTTTTCGACTGAATTGTGGTTTATTTTTTTATATTGGAAGCTTATGGCCCAATTTTAATTACCTTGGGTTTGTGACCTAAAATATTTAAAATAAAAATAATAAGAAGAAAAAAAATTCTCTAACTCCAAGCTCGTGGCCCAAAGGGGGAAAGTAAAAAAAAGAAAAGAAAAAACAAGGTAAGAAAAGAAAGAAAAAAGTTAAAAAGAAAAGAAAAAACAAGTAATAAAAAAGAAAAGAAAAGAAAGAAAAAGTAAAAAAAGACTCAAGAAACTTAAAAAAAAGAAAAGAAAAAAGAAAGTAAACAAAAGGAAAAGAAAAAGGCAAACCAACACATGGTTTTGCTTTCCAACTCCATTAAAAAAAAATCTCTCTGATTCCTTGCTCAACTTCCATTCTTATTCATCCCCATACTCCCACTTACCATCCCTTAGGTTCAAAAACCCTAACTTTGTTTTAAAAAAGATTAAATATCTGAAAACAATATTAAATTTTATTAGTTTTAATATTTCAATTTTGAAAAAAAAATTATTATTATTAAATATAATAATAAATTTCTTACCTCTAAGCCCAAAAGTCCCTTGTACAACATCCATGGCATCTTATAGTGACAAATTCATAAATATCCTTGAGAAAATCCTTAAGGATATAGATGAAATAAAGAAATCTATTGACGAAACGTTTAAAGAAAATGAATATGGATGTGAAAATTGTGTAGAACAAACCACCCAAGCTAATGTAAAAGATGAAGATACAATAGACTATTATGTCATTTCTGATGAGAGTAATGGCATTAATCAAGATATTTTGCAAGAAAAAGATATAACATACCCTAGTAATGAAGAAAATGACAATGAAATATTTGACAAGAAGAAAGATGATCCTAACCAAGATTGTGATAAGAGACAAGCCAATGTCACTAACAATAACGACGATGAATGCATTGACAATAATATCACGATAAAAAATGCATGAAGGGCATGTGTCATCACAAGGAATTCTATAAAGAACATCAAGGAAAGAAACTATAATATCTATCAGACACAAGATAAGACTGATGTTCTTAGGAGCATTATAAGCACAAAGAGCTTGTTCAAGGGAACTGACACAAAATATGTTGGGAATAACAACATTAAAATAGTTAAGGTCATCATGTATGTCGAGTATGTTCAATTGATGACAAACATAGTTAAAAGAAGCAATCACACAAATGGAAAAAGCGTAAACAAAACTTCACCAAGTTCATACTTAACGCAAATACCAAGACAAAATAATCAAAATGAAGAAATGGTCGTAATCAAAATCGCATCTCTCAAGTCATCAGTGTGACAGAGAGCCAGAATAAAAGACAGCATGAGAAAAATCAGCTTTGAGGACAAAGCTTTCCTAATGGGAAGGCAATGTTACAACAATAAAATAGTAAATAAATAGGCTATAACTATTAGTAATAGTAATTAATTATTAAATATAGTTATGAAGAGAAATGTCTTCAATATTTGATGGCCAAGCCATATTTAAGGAGGCCATATCCATTGTATTTTATCATCCATTCAATTATTATATATAATATACATTATTATTTTAAGATGGAACATATTCCTCTCTAAACCCGGATACGGGCTAGCTTAACCCAAATACGGGATGGCTTATTACACCGGATACACTATAACAATCTTATATTTGATCCTAACGCCCTTATTGTGTGTGGTACCTTGACCACCTTTGACATGATTTTTTAACCTTATTACTTTTATTGTTTTATTATTATGTCACCATGTGACCTTTGGTACCCTACTCTAAGTGTACTCAACTTCATGTTATGTTTTATTATGGTAGCCACCCTAGAACCTAGGGTTTCCTAAGTGACTATTCTAGAAGACATGTCAAGTTTATATATTATGTTCATACTTCACGCTTGGAGTATCTTGGAATGAAGTAAGTATAGATATGATATTTGTTGGATGCATAGGATTATTGTTGCCACAAAGTTGAGTACACTTAAAGTAGGGTACGAAAGGTCATATGGTACCTCTTCTAGGGCTTCTAGAATTGTGTTGTGAATTATGAATAGTGATCTCCAACCCATGAGCTCCAACCATGAAATGTGAACATAAACCATCAAAATGCTAACTCTCTCTCTCTCTCTCTGAAGGTATGTCTTCTAACAACTTATCCTTACAGTGACAAGAGCTGACTCAAAATGTATGAGTATAAGGCAGATCCAAACCAGATCTATCTAGCATTATTATTGTTCTTTAATTTCTATTCATTAGTTAAACTTCATTGTAATTTTTTTAATGTTTATGTTCTATACATTGGAATTGATAACTCGTCTCAAGGACCAACTTTAATGCAATGACAAGTGGAGCGTTAATTAAAGTTGAAAGAGATGAAAATTATGTATGAATTTATTACAACAATACTTTCCAAGATCTACCTATTTTATTTACTTCTGCTTATACAATGATGCTAAAAATATATGTGACAATATAACTTGAGAGAGAGAGAAAAGATTAAAGTTATTGGTCTTGTTGGCCCTATGGGTAAAATGGGTAGTTTGTCCACCTTTACAGTACACCTTGGTCAAGACACACATTTTCAAGATTGGAGGAGAAATGATAACTATGTATGATGATAGTGGGAAATGCATACCTTAATGGCTTGTAATTATCTAATATGAATTATGCATACCCAACAAGGTCCTATATGAACTTTTTCCCCATGGTGCAGGTAGAACCGAACATGTATTTGGCAGATATTTCTTCCTTGAGTGAGGGGATTTCAGTAAGACTAGATGAAAGTGAGACATCCAGTAGGTCTACAAGGGCTATATCAACTAGATGTTAAAATATCAGAAGAAAATTCCATAAACGCATGGAATTTTTTCTCGATGAAGGGGGGTCATGTTCATATAATGATGAGACAATAAGCGACATCGAGGTTCCCTTGAGGTACAAACATCTAGTGAAACAATGGGTACTGTTGTAATCACTCAGATCACTAAGTTACCAATAATACACATATAGAATCATATAATCATAACAGAGATAAGAGACAAGATAGTAGGTAGAATAACAACTTTATATTACACAAAACACATATGGGTTCATACAAACATCAAACCAAACCAAGTTCGTATCTGGCTCAACAACCTATTATATATGATTAAAAAATGGTTATGAATAGCTACTTGTTGGTTCAGTCAACCAACACGACCTTTAGAGGCCAACCTAATATCTAATTAGTTGGCTAACTAGTCTATTCGTCTCACCGACTAGCTCCTCCAACATCTCCCCTAGGAACAAAATATTTCTTCATCCCGAAGAAACAAGGGAGGTACACAATTATATTCCTGTTTGAGTAGTTTGCTTCCAATTTGTTTTGTCTTCATGGGATGTGCAGTTGGATAAATGGTATTTTCTATACACATATCTCCACAATGGCTTATGCTGTAATGGCAAGTTGGTGCTGAAATTCTGTTTAATTGCGGAGGGCATTCTGAATGTCAGTGGTCAAGGTTGTAATGCTTGATAGAATCGACATATCCTCTTGTATTGGTAGGTCTATGATATTGCTCATGTTGATCCCCAACAGTTGAGTTTTTTCTTCTTCTATGTCGAGCAATCTTTTCATTTGTGGGAAAATATTGTCCAATGTGTCGAGACTGGGTAGTTCCTGATTCATCCACTGGTGTGCTTCGTTTTCTAATTTTTAAAGTTTTGTTGTTTCCAGTACAATCTGATCTTGTACTGTGCTCCTCATTGATGCTTCCAATCCTTGCTGATTTTCTAATGTTTTAATGTGTTCATAGGTGTCTCGAGCCTGCTGAAATAATTGGACATAGTAAGTGTACCAACTGCGCAGTACTTCTTCTGTGGTGGCAGACCCCTCCAAATGTTCCTGCGGTACTTTGTAGGCTTCTGAGAATGTTGTGTACTAATTTCTCAATATCACATAAGTCTCTTATTTTTTCTCATCCTTCTTGGCCTGCAATTGTGTCTCAAGGTTCGACACGACACTCTCCAGCAGCTCGTAAGCTCTCTCTAATGGTTTGTCAGTGTCGGTCTCTTTTTCTTTTGGTAAAATTGTTTGAGTCGAATTCTTGCATTTGGTCAGAAATTCGACTTGTTATGCTTCAAGTTTGTCTATCTGTTATTTTCTGTTTTGATTTGCCGTTGCAGCCTCTTTAGTGAGTGATCCCAACAGCTAGTCCAGTTCTCCATCTCTAATTTTTGGTGTGTTGACTGCAGTAGTCGACCCTAGTTGATGAAGGTGGATAATTTTCAGTTCCTGTTGTGTCTGCTACTATTCTCTTTTATTATTTTCTTTTCTTTTACTTTTATGTTTAGAGTGATGGACCACCACTGGTCCTATTGGTACTAATGTTTTCTATTGTTGCTCTCATTGGTGCTCTTCAGTAGGTGGATTTTCAGTCGACTGAGCTTCTGTCCAGTGTCGCGCCCATGAAACTTCCTGTACTTTTTCATTTTTAATATTTTGCAACCGTTTCACTAATGGAATTACAGTGGATTCTAACTCTTTTGCTTTAGCTGTCATGGCTTTGGTTTGCTTTGGGTTCATCTTGTCGGTTTCTGGCTCGGCTTTCTTCGTGGTTAATTTGTTTTCGGAAGTTTGGTAACTTTGTCACTCTAGATCTTTGTAAATTGGTATGAATTATTCGTCCGACGTAGTATTTATAGGTGGAGTGGATGGCGAGCTTGTCAATGGAGATATTAATGGCATATTTGATGGTAAAGGACGCTCTATTGAAGGCTCTTTTAATGCGTTCTGGTTTTGGCGCTCCTTCTGACCGTAGTCATGATAGGTTGATTGGACCTTTTGATCCTCTTGTCGGTGTCGATTGAATGGTCGATATGCGGTATGTCGATGGTGGAAATGTCTGTTATTGTCGAATTGCATTCTGCTACGTCTTTCAAGATTTCCTGTCATTTTGGTCTTCTTTGACTCTTTTGGATTTTAGGTTTTTCTGGTTTTTATAGGTTTTGTTAACAGCTATGAAACCGTTTCTCTTTTTATTTTTATTTATTTATTTATTATTTTATTTTTATATATTTTTTTGTTTCGATACCGCTTTAGTCAGGCACCATTTACCAGTTTCTGAAATACTCTTCATGGTAAAGTTCTCAGTCATACTGATCTGTTGGCATTGATCTATTCCTTGATATAGGGTCCCATCCACTCTGTGTGGAGTTTATTTGGTTTTTCTTTCACCCAATTGTTATACAGTAGTGCAAGATTTCCAACCGACAAGTTCTTTTTTTTAATATTTCGGTCATGCCATACTTTTTGTTGTTGTTTTTTAATTTCTTGATGCTGTATAGCCATAAGTCGGTCTTCCTCTAGCTTAGCTATTTACATTAGTCGGTCGTTCTTTTCTTCTTTGAAATTAATAAGTAATATGTCGGCTATTACCAGTGTCTATTGTCGAAAGTGTAGGGGGACGACTGCTTCTTGGCCATAGACTAGTTGAAATGGTGTTTGGTCAGTGGATCATTTATATGTTGTTTGATAAGCCCATAGGACAACAAGAATGTTTTCATCCTAGTCATCTTTATCAGTGTTATATATTTTTTTAGGCCTCTTGAATTGTTATGTTAATGCTGTAATGGTTCTGTTAATAAAATGTGATCCTTTGTCGTTGATTAAGGTCAATGGACAACCATATCTAGTGATTATATTTTCATATATAAATTTGGTAGCTACTTCAATAGAGTAGGTTCCGACAGGTTCTGCTTCTACCCATTTAGTAACATATTCCACTGCTATTATGATATAACATGCGTCGGTCCTTCTTGCTAGAACTGAAAATGGTCCAATGAAGTCGATAGCCCAAATTTCAAATGTTAGACTTTGGTTTACCGATATTAAAGGAATATCAGTACTAGATAAGGGTCGACCTAATTGTAGGCCGCGATCACACTTACTAACAAACTTTCGACAATCTTTGTGTAGTGTCAGCCACCATAGTCCTGATTGTTGGATCTTTTTGGCAGTCGTGTCCTACCGAAAATGTCCTCCATCTGGTCCATAGTGTGATTCATACATTATGTTTTCTCTTTCATGTTCTAGAACACACCGATGTAGTACTTCATCCAAGACCATTTTATATAGGAATCCATTAATTAGAATGTATGGCGCATCCTTCATTGCTAGAATTTGTTTCTTTTTAGTGCTCATACCTTCAGACGCCTGACCATTCTCTTTGAGCTATTTATTCTAGTTCTATTGGTACAACTTCTATTTGAAATAGATGTGCATCTGGAAGGTCATTTTTGACTCCTGTCATTTCCTCCCCCGTGTCAATTCTTGTCAAGTGGTCGGGTCCGACATTTAGCTTCCCTAGTCAAACTACTACTTCGAATTCAAATTATTGGAACAGTAACAACCAACGACATATTCTTCCATGATGTAAGGGTTTGTTTACCAAGTATTTTAAAGCTTGGTGATCTGTATAGAATATGAAAGGATTAGCTAATAGGTAATGCCGATATTTCTGTAGTGTAAATACCATTCCCAATTCCTCTCTTTCTATCGTTGAATAGTTGTGTTCTGCTTAGTTTAGTTTTCGTCTTCTATACACAATTGGGTAGTCCATCCCATCATCGCCAGGTTGAGTTAGTATTGCACCTATTTCTATGCCTGATGCATCGATGTGGACGTGAAATTTTACTGACCAGTTTGGTAATCTTAGAATGGGTGCTTCGACTAATTTTTTCTTCAATGTGTCGAAGGAATAATAACATTCCCCAGTCCATTCGTACTCTTGGTATTATTTTAATAGCTCTTCCAAGGCATAGGTCATATCTGAATAATGATGGATGAAATTTTTGTAATAGCATGTGTGTCCTAATCAAGCTCAGACTTGTTTTGGGTTCACTAAGGGTTTTAGGTCCAAAATTATTTTTATTTTTACGAAGTCAACTTTGATGCCTTCTTTGCATACGATATGCCCTAAAAGGATTCCTATGGGGGTCAAAAAGATACATTTCCTTATATTAAGAGATATATGGATTTGTCAACATCTTTCCAACATTAGTCTTAGCCACTTACAATGGTCTTTCAACATGGAGTATATCATCAAGTCATGAAAGTATACAATCATCAACTTGTATATGTATTCTTGGAATGCTTTGACTACTATCCTAGAGAATATAATTGGTGCATTCTTTAATCCAAATGGTATAACATTGTAAGCAAATGAATTGAATTTGCAGACAAATGTTGTCTTCTTCTGGTCTTCTTTTGCAATTGGAACTTGATTATACCCTGATAATCCATCTGTAAACGAGTAGTATTCATGTCCTGCAACTTCATTTAATATTTCATCTCCAAATGGTGTAGGAAAGGGATCTGTTAGGGTGACTTTGTTTAGTTCTCGAAAATCAACACAAATCCTCAGTTTTGTCAGATCATGATTTTTTGGTTGGACGACCATATGGCTTGCCCATTCCAACTGGTCGATTGGATATATGATCCCTACTTCTAACATGTTGTCGATCTCCTTTTTCACTATTTCTTTGTATTTGTGAGATAATTTGTACAATATTTTCTTAATCGGTCTTGCATCAGGTTTTATGTCTATTTTCATTTCACCCATCTCTTGTACTAACCCTTTTAGGTCATTATAGTATTGGGAAAAGACATCTTGGAATTCTTTTAATAGGTTAACTATTTCGGATGTTTGCTCATCATTCCAGTAGTCACCTATTCATGCCATTTTTGGTCGATCATCAGTTGAGATGTCGACGTCTTTGGTCTTAACTTTCACGTCCAGCCATTCGGGTGCCTTGCTTTCATTTATTTGTTGACTTACCTCCTTAAAATGAGAAAATTATGTGGGAAAATATTCCACTGTCATCCTATTGGTATTGTCCTTGTCGGTTGACTCGACTTTGAATATTGTTTTAACTGGTTTTACCGTTCATGAATGATCGGTTTTCCATTGAAATCTTTTTCCATGTGTGTGCTCATTCTCCAGTCTAAGTCTTGTCGACTTTGGTATTTTATTCGATCGAATGATATTACAATATGCTTTCATTCAGTTAATGTTTTGTTTTGAAGTGTGTTGAACAGTTGGTTGTATAAATGTATTTATTTGTTCAGTTGCTTCAACTAATTTTTCATCTTTCGGTATGAATCTGAAGTCTTTAATGAAATTTTCCTTAGGTTCCTGCCATATGAATGTATCACCTCTAGCTTCTTCAATATTATACCATTCTTTTGGTAAGTCATCCAATGTGGATGAAAACAAGTGTGGCCATGTTTGTTCATCTTTGTACCCAATTCTTCTCCATTCCCTTTCACATATATTTATGTGATTTTCTGGGTTTGTCCTTACGTGAAGACTGGTATTTGTGCTTGTTTAGTTATATTCTTGTTCCTGAACCTCTCGACGAAGTATGCTGAATATGTTGTCCATGTATGTATCCTCGATTGGTGGGTATCCCACCATCAAGTAGCTTGACCTATAAATGTCTCCACCAGAAGTTGTAGTCGGTCGTTCTCTCCTAAGTTTTAAGAAACTTGTTTGATATGGATTACTGGTGACTCTATTTATTTATACTAAAGAGGTTTTTTATTCTCTGTTTTAATCGATGCTAACGAAGGGTATTCCCTAATTTTTCTTTCAAATATTTTTGGAATGACAAACACCAAAAAGCATTGTTGAGTTAGTTTCTTTGATATAGCTTGGATAGTCCAACATCCTCATGCTTGTGTTTCATAATTTTCTATCTCCCAATCGTATAATTTTGTATCCAAGTTATAGCCAACTAAGTCTTGGTTCCCCAAGTGAAGTTCCCCATAGATTTTTGGCTCAATATAGTGTTCGTCATTTTGGATTTTGTAGAGTTGTCCAACGTCGATTTCTTCATCTATTGGTTCAGTCCAGGGTTTACCTTGAGAGGGATGGATAAGGACAATAAATTTTTTTCCATTTCCTTTGAGTTTTATCCTCTCTTTATCTAATTAGATTGATGCTTTGATCTTCCTACCCCATGGTCAGCCTACCAAGTATGGGAAGGAACTAGATCCTTCCTTAGGCTCGATGATTTCAAAGTCAACTTTTGTCAAAATTCCTTTTATCGTTGTATCTACATTTCTCCAAACGCCAATGGGTTCGATCAGTCCTTGATCTGCCAATTTTAAATATATGCCTGATTCGTTTCGTCGAGGTCTGCCTAGTTGTTCCCAAGTATCCTTTGTCATGATGTTTACTTGGGATCCAAAGTCTAGCACAACTTGTCGAACATGATATCCCTTGATTTCTAGGTCGACAAGTGGGTCGGCATCACTCTTATCTTTCTGATTAAGGCTGCATATATTTTTAGTTTGTTTCTCCATGCTAGGTTTATTCTTAATATTATATAATAGATCAATAAATTGTGCTACTTATTTGTAATTATATATTAAGTTAAGTAATTTTTGTGAGACATCTTGTCGACTGTTATCAATCTCTTATTGTCGGGTGAATTATTGGAACATGTTTGATGCATCATTGTACAATTGTTTTTGCTTTATGAGGTTAGGATAATCATCTTGTTTTTTATTTTACTTATGCGTGGATTATCATTACCAGTATTTGTTCCTTGTCTAGTGACTACATGTAAATTATTTGTAGGGGTTATAGCACATTTCTTAACACATGAAAAGACATTAACATTTTTCTTCTTATTGATTTTGTCAAGTATAATGGGACAATCCTCTAGTGAGTGATTGCCCACTCCACAACTAGTACAAAATTTCAGGTCGATCCGATATTTATACGGACAGTCTATGTATCGGTGGCCTTCTTTATAGCATGTAAAACATTGAATGGGTCATCATGGTTTGTTGTCTTGATTTCCATTGAATCGACCTTGACCTCCAAATCCTCCATGATGATTGTCATATCGACGCTCGTATCTTCGACCTTCATAGCGTTGGTTACTTTGTTCATTGTGTTCATTGTTCCTCGGTATATTATGATTGTTCTGAGCAACAACGTTCGTCTGGTAGACTGCATGGTAATTTTGTCGATTCTTTAGGTTCAAATGGAAGTCGGTTGTCGCATGAATTTTTACCTCACAGATCACACACCATGAAGCTTTTCCATTTTTCATATTGTAAGGGTAGTCCTTCGTCATGTGTGACCCATGTTCTTGGAAAATGTCATAGAAACATTTTGTTTGAACAAAATGTACGGCCTGCAGATTTGCTTCTTATCGACAGTTTTCTTTGTATGTCTGGTCGTCGAGCAGGTTGTGCACCAGATGTACTAACCTTTGAGGTTCAATTCTCTTAATGATTTTTTCATGATTTTTAATTGTTCCTTAATGTGGTTCTCGACAGGATGTGCTGGATAGGCATCGTCCATATCAACCTGTAGTGCTTTCGTCAGTGCTTCTTCATATGATTTGAATGTGTCCACACTAATATGTCTTCGAATATTCTATACAAGTCCTCTAAGAAACCATTGAATTAAAAAATGTTCATTAATGTTATAGTCTAATTGGCTCAATAGTTCCTTCCATTGCTTGTTATAGTATTGAATGGTTTTTGTGGGTTTCTGAACAATTGTTTTAAGCTTTTTTATGCCAGATGTTTTGCATCTGGTGTTTTAAAGAAGGATAGGAACTGTTGTTTAATTTATTCCTTGTTCATGTTAGGTTTCTTCTTGGTATATGTCATATACCAAATTAGTGCCCTCTTCTGTAAGGCACCAGCAAACTGTGGCATCTGTCTGTCTTCACTAGTTACATCGTTATCCTCCCATGTCGATTCATAGACAACCAGTGTCGTCTGGGATCCTCATCACCCTGATAGAAGGGGATGTGTGCTATGTCGTTCCCCATGTCGTCGGTGTCAAATTATGCTTCAGGCGGTGGTGGTGGGGGTGGTGGGATATTCTCTGCAGCTCTATGTTGATCACAACTAGTTTCGTTGGAACTCTCGTTCCCCTCAAAAATTTTATTTGTCGATTTCTCCTCGAAAAGTAGTCAGATCAACTCGACTTCTTTTGTTGAAGTCCAAGATAATTGTTGTAGCTCAGATATTCTCTTATGTGGATCTGACTGTTTTGTATTTCCTAAAGCTGTGTCTGGAAGGGGGGGTGCTCCTTCATTGCCTAGTCAGAGTAGGTTGATACTTCGGTTGGACGGGTACGCTTGGAATGTGACCCAGTTTCCTTCCTCAGGTCGATGAGTTACCAAATGATCAATTTCATTTCCTTCATCGTCTAGTCAAATCCATATGTCGAACTCACCAGCTCGTAGCCTTAGGTCCTCTTCAACAATGGTCTGCACATAAACACTCAGGTTCAAATTAACTGGAGATAGAGGTCTTACTTCCTAGGGTATCTCAATATGGAGAGCTTCATGCTACTCTATCCATAGATCTTCTTCCATCGGTGATAATTATTCTTCAGCTACGCCTTCTTCCTATCAGTCATCACCTGATTCTGGCGGATTTCTTTCATGTTCAGTCACCTTGGTATTCATTCTTCTCTGCAGGGTGATGGCCTTCTCTCTTCACTCCTCCCTTCTCTTCTACCTCTTATCTCTTTCTATTTTCTGCAAATCTGGAGTGCTTTTGTGATTCACTGTCCAAATTATTTATTTCTTGTCCCGAATTTTCATTGCTGGTGGTTCTTTCTGATGTCGACTATAATCCTTCTACTCCACCCTGACACATGAAAATATACCCCCCCATTGCCTACCCGACGCTTTAGTAAGCTTGGATAGTTCTGTCTATTTATTCAAGAAGTACTCCCACTCCCTTTCGGCAATGAACTTCTCCCACCCTTTCTACTTCTCCGCCCAGTTGGTATTCAATGGTAGTTCGATCAATGATTAACGAGATTCAACAATATGCCCTACTCTTCTGTCGATTAGGAATCTAAACAAAAGGGTCAGTAGTGAGCAAAGGAATTGCTCGGTAAAGTCGGTATAGAACCTTTTTTGATATTTTCGACCGAAACTCTCGCTTCCATGGCCTGTTCCTAGCAGAACCCGTCTGTGATTTTCTCAAACCACTCTGATATGTTTGTTCGTCCTTCTCATATTAGTTTTTGAAGAAACTCTTGTTCCTTAGTGTCTACCGGGATTTTCATCCAGTAATTTCTTTAGAAACTGATGCACCAACTCTACAAACTTTTCATGCATTTCAGTGAAGAATTTCTCCTTCACCTGAGCAATAGTCAGCTTGTTTATGCTAGCGTAATTCTGTAAGTAGTTTGCGATCTTATGCTCCCACCAGTCTTTAATCTCTTGCTCTGAGATCATCTACTAATGTTCATTTCAACCGTACGTGTACTACCGGCAATAGGTTCAATGTTATAATCACTCAAATCACTAGGTTACTAATAATACACATATAGAATCATATAATCATAATAGAGACAAGAGACAAGATAGTAGGTAGAATAATAACTTTATATTACACAAAACACATATGGGTTCATACAAACATCAAATCGAACCAAGTTCGTATTTGTCTCAACAACCTATTATATATGATGACAAAATAGTTATGAATAACTACTTGTCGATTCTGTCAACCGACATGACCTTTGGAGGCCGACCTAATCTCTAATTAGTCGGATAACTAGTCTAGTCAGCTCACCGACTAGCTCCTCCAACAAGTACCGAAGGATCTTCCTCAACTAAACACATATTTTTGTGTGAACAAGAGGATATATAAAATTGCACCATCGACATTACATGGTTTGGGGTTGTTTTGCATGGATGGCATAAAGGTCGGTTACGAAATATGTACACAATTGATGGATTATGTTGGAACCTGTTACAATTACAAATATTGGTTGCGCTTGGTCCAATATACACAAAATATGCACATATATGGATTGTCAGCAAATTACTTACATTTGAAAGACAACGATCAAAATAAAGGAGCAACATTGTACATTGACGGAATGCCAAAAGCCACAAGGAATATTGCAGGGTTTATAAACAGTACACAACCATGGTCTACAATTAAGCAACCCAACTGGATATTTGAGGGTAATGAAGGAAACCATGTATTTGTATGTGCCATTAAATCAATAGATGCAGGGGAAGAGTTGCTTATTAATTAGAATTTGAATCGAGTAGATACAAACCTAGTTACTATGGGAGTGGTACATCTAACAATTTACCCATCCTTTTATTAATTAACTTAACCTCTAAAGGGTTTTTTCATTATTCAATTGTAATCATTTTATTTAAATTTTCCATATTTACTTCGCAGGGTAGTGATCGGGGTATCTTCCCAGCAACTGGTCAGAGGAGTACAACTTCCTCGATGCAACATGTATACATCTTTGTAATAGTACAAATATAGTTTGAAAACAAAGTTTTTTTTTTTGCTATGTTTTTTTCATGAGTATATTCGATTCATTTAGATAATGTTATATATATACTTGTTGTAGAGTGTTGATTGGGGAAACCACCCAGCTGTTGATCAGGCTACAACAGTCTTGAGGCAACAAGTATACCTAATTGTTAATGTACAATTTAAATACGTCAAAATATTTTCTTATTATGTCTTTACCGTGATTATTTTGGTTTCGTTGGATATTTTTTTCTATGTTTTTGAAGCAGGGTGTTGTAAGGGGCACCTGCATAGTAGTAGATGATACCAGGCCTCCCTCAAGTCAACAGTTACACATCGATTCAATTGTACAAATTAAATATGAACACAAAGATTTTTTTGTTGTGTTTTTTTATATGTATATTCGATTCATTTAGATAATGTTATCTTTATACTTGTTGAGAGCGTTGATCGGGAAAATGACCCGGCTAGTGTTGATCATATGAAAACAACCTTAGGGCTGTTAGAATTCTAAATCCTTGATGGCAAAATGAATTCCATTAACAAGCTAAGAATCTAAGCACACAATTAACCTCACTGGGAATTGCAGAGAATTAGCATAAGGAGAGAAGAAGAGGAATTAATGAACACACATTAATGAATGATTACTAAATGATAATTGGTATTATTACAATGGTAATACATACTTATAAAGGAGATTTGAGTTGATGGAATACAACTCATTTCTATCCCATAAATCAGAGTTACCAAATATGATAAAACCCCATAGGTGGCTAAAGCACTTCCCAAATCAGTCAAGGACCTCATGAATTAGAAAAAGCATGAGCGAGTTGTCAAGAGTGATGGAAAACATGCTAATCCTGGAAAATGGAGAGAAAGTCACGAGGGATGTGTTGGCAACAAAGGAACCCAGCTTCCTAGTCAACTAGATTTACCTTATCCACAGAAAAGTAGGATAAAGTAGAATAAATCAGAATCTGTAGTGAAGCGCAGTTACCAATTCTGGATGTCCATAAAGTGGTCAAGATCAACCCAGAATCAGAAATAAAGAAGTCATAGGGTATAGATGGAATGTGTTGACTTTAAGGTGCAAGTGGATGCCAACTAATTAAGCTAGTGGGTAAATAATTAATGAAACAATGATTAATCATTTTATCCTAAGTATTGAGTGGGTTTAATATATTCCAACACCCCCCTTTAAGTCTGAATTTATGATGGAATTTCAAAAATATAGGTGCATATAGGGCCCAACAACAAGTCTATGGTCACCCTTTAACAATTATTCATGTCCAAAAAGCTAAAGAAAGAGGCAAAACCACATGGGGAAAATCCTCCCTCAAGATAAGACATGAGAGGAAAACCAAAAATGTTGTTGATGCTGCTCCAAAATAAATGTTGATGTTTGGAGGAATATTCTTCTTGGGAAGAAGAGAAATCTTCTCACCTGGATCAAGGACAACTGCAGGATGGAAACTAGGACCATGTAGAACAACTGAGATCCAATGATGTGAAAGCTCTTGAGAGTTGTAATCATCTCCAAAATGATGTAATGACTTGAACTTTGAACCAATAGAGATGAAATCAGCTCTATATAGGTGAAATAAGAGTCCAAGAGAATGTATGATGTCTCCAACTTCATTTACATAGAGAGGACGAGTGCAAGTGATCATGTAGGAACATAGAGAAGACATAGGATCAAAGAGTGTGAATGCATGGGATCCAAGGGTTGATATAGCTTCCAAAGAATCCAAAAGAACACATATAATCATATCAATAGACTCATGGGAGTAGACTGATAATGAATCATATGTAGTAGAAGTATGAAAGGAGGAATGAAGGTGATGTCAGGTAGGAGATGCGAGTCCAAATCAGCTCACCAAACCTGATCCAATCAGCTCACAAAGTAGTTGAATTGTCTTCCAACTCACTCAGGAGGACTCAATCCTGTAACAAACTCCTTTGGATAAAAATTTCATGCCTGCTCTCTGTTGTTAATCAACTTGTTAGTTGAATCAACGAAATGTTTGTTTATCGTCTGATCAGTGTCCCCAAGAAATCAAGGGTGGAATTCAAAAAATATGAATTGCATTCCATAAATATTTTGTGTACATCAAAAATTTTTCAAAACCCACAACTTCTCCCAAAAAAATAGCTGTGGACCATTGATCTATTTTATAATCTATCTCGACCGTAGATCTCGATCTTAATTTTCATCGATCACTTCTAAATTTCGCAATCCGACTCCTTCTTTATCTTCCACACTCTTTCTCCAGCAAAATGTCCTTATCGCCATTGATCTTATCCAATATCAATCTTCACTGCACGATGTATGTTGATTTGCTTAGGCTTAACTTGGGCACACCTTCTATTTGTGAAATTTGATTTCGACCTCAAATCCGACGAATATACAAGTTCTTTAAATTTCTGTAATATTTGTTGAATTGATCAGTGAGATGATCAATTCCTTCTATAACGCTTCATACAAATAGACTCGATCTCATATGCTTTAATTAGATTTTGAATTACACATGTACACATAGAGGATTGAAAATCTATACTTCTGGTTAACGAAACATGGGTATTAAATTATCAAAACACTTACAGAGTAGAACTCTATTCTTTATTCAATTAACCAGTCATAAATCACACACTCTTTGCTCTATGCTCTCTGCACTCCACACTCAATCCTCACTTGATATTCTATCTATTACATTCAACTCTTTTTATAACACTCAACAAACCTATCAAATCCGAATAGCTTGGATCTGGATACCTAATAAAATAAATCCTATCAAAGAAGATCTATCCTTGAAGAATTCCTCATAGGGATCAAGGAGAACAATGGAAAACTGCCACTTATTACAAATAAAACTAATCCTATCTATATAACAACGAACCCTATCCATCTAGAAGTGATTACATGGAATTTTGACTCATCAGTCAACTAATTCTGAGCTGGATGCTCCTTCATCATACTCCTGGGGAAGAAAATAATTCTTCATTAAGTCTTCAGGGTGCATGTTGTATTTGGAAATTTCTTGCTCTATCATCCAGGATGCATCTTCAGTAGTTTTATTCTTCCATTTGACTAAGTACTGAAATAAGGTTTTGTTTCTTGCCTTCCTTAGAATTTTCTTTTCAAGGATGGCTTCAATCTGAGGTTGTTATTTCTGTGGAATTTGTCCTTACCAATATATAGCTGAATCATCTCCATCTGAAGTTATACCATCTGTATGGATACCTGCATCTCTAAAAGGATATAAATCCAAAACATTAAAAAATGGTGAAATATGAAGGTCAAAAGGAATCTCAATCTCATAAGCATTTGCAGAAAACTTCCTTAAAACTTTACAAGGTCCAATATTTTTAAGCTTCAATTTATTATAAGTTCCTTTAGGGAACCTTTCCTTTCTAAGATAGTCCATCACTAAATCTCCAACCTGAAAGTTTACTTCTCTTCTCTTCAATTCCGCCACCTGTTTATATTTTTCTGCACTTTCTTGTAATCTCTTCTTGGTATTCTCCTGTAGACCCATGCATGCTAATTGAAAATTCTTCACCCTCTGCACTTCTCCTTTCCTATTTTCCCAAATCTCTAATTTCATATACACCTCTTGCATGCATCCCATAGAAAATTTGAAAAGGACTCATGTCTGTTTTTTTGTTGGGTGAATCATTATATGTGAACTCATCCTGAGCAAGAGCCAAGTCCCACTGTTTTGGATGTTCATACAAGAGAATTCTCAGTATATTTCCCACGATTCTATTTACCACTTCAGTATGGACATCAGTCTGAGGATGATAAGCAGAACTAAAATTGAGATTAGTCACCAATTTCTTCCATAGATTTCACCAAAAATTACTAACAAAGTTGGTATCTCTGTCAGACACAATACTCAAAGGAAACCCATGCAACTTTACAATTTCAGAAAAGAATAGATTAGCAATATTGGTTGCATCATTAGTCTTCTTACATGCAATAAAATGAGCCATTTTGGAAAATCTATCTACCACAACATAAATTGAATCATGACCCCTCTGATCTCTAAATAAACCCAAAACAAAATGCATGATTATGGAATCCCAAGGCCTAGCTGGAATAGGAAAGGGTTTATGCAATCCTGTGTCCTGACTTCTCACTTTTGCATGTTGTCAGATTCTGTATCTTTCAACAAAATTCTTCACATTATGCTGTGTCTTTGGCCAAAAATAAAAATTACTCACCGAAGCAAAAGTCTTGTCTTGTCCAAAATGTCTCGATAGACCTCCACTATGCTTTTACTGAATTAAATTCTCTCTCATTGAACATCTTGGAATACACAATTTATTAATTCTTCACATTGATATAGGAACTAAGATTCAATCTCATCAAAGAATTATTAACAATTACTCATGAATTGGAAATTTTCAGGAACCAAATAAGTTTCC
>LPNX010931977.1:83303-118177 GCA_001517045.1 Pseudotsuga menziesii
ATTTACTATCCTTGAACAACAATCCTTCCCGCAACATATAATTTAACCACTGGCTTCTGTTATGGGTAACCGGTTTTTCACAGGATGCATAGATATCCTTGAAATCTAAATCTTCTTTATACATATCAATCAAGTTTTCAAATCCCATAGTATTGACTTTAACTTCTTGTAATACCATATTTATCCTGCTCAAAGCATCAACAACTTTATTAGACTTACCACTTGTATGTTTGATAACAAAGGTAAAGTTCTGCAAAATTCTACCCATTTAAGATGCTTTTGGTTTAATTTAGGTTGACTATTTATGAACTGCCAAGCATGATTGTCATAATACAACACAAATTCCTTAGGCATCAAATAATGTCTCCGCTTATTAAGAGCATGCACAACAACATATAATGATTTATCATATGAAGAGTATTTATGTTTTGATTCATTCAATTTTTCACTAAAATATGCCACTTCCCTCTGCTCTTGACTCAAAACTACTCCCACTGTTGTTCCACTAGCATCTATTTCAACTTGAAACACTTTGTCAAAACTGGGCAAAGACAAAATAAGCTTCTCAGTTATCTAATTTTTAATAACTTAAAATTCCTATCAGCTGCTTCTGTCCAATTGAAAGGTTGTTTACTTCCTCTAAAAGTATCTATCAAAGGTGCACAAATATGACTAAATTTTTTAATGAACTTCCTATAGAAACTAGCAAGTCCATGGAAACTCCTTACCTCATAAGATTTCTTTGGAATTGGCCAATTTAAAATCACTTGTACCTTGTTAGGATCCATATTCAGTCCTTCTTTTGAAACAAAAAATCCCAAGTAAACTAACTCTTTCTTCAGGAAACTACATTTCTTCAAATTTATCAGTAGATTCTCTTTCTGCAAAGTCCTCAACACCAGCTTAAGGTGTCGTATTCTGACTAAAAATCAGAATGCCATCTAGATACACTATCACAAAATTTCCAGTAAATTCTTTTAAAACCTCATGAAGGTACTAGGTGTAGTAGTAATCCCAAATGAAATCACTAACCATTCATACAATCCATCATTAGTTTTAAATTTTTTTTCCATACATCTCCTTCCCTTATCCTAATCTGATGATATCCACTTTTCAAATTTATTTTGGAAAAATATCTTGAACCACTTAAACAGTCCATCAGATCATCAATTATGGGTAAAGGGAATCTATACCTGATAGTGATCTTGTTGATTTCCCTGGAGTCAATGTACATCCTCCACCCACCAGCTTTCTTTGGAGTAACTATAGTGGGTACTACACAAGGACTCAAGCTTTCTTTTACCAATCATTTCTCCAACAGCTTTCTTTTATCTCTTCATTTTCTTGAGGAGTTAATCTATATGCTGCTTTATTAGGTAAACTTGCACCAGGCATTAAGTCAATGTGACGACTAATACTTCTTATGGGTAAAGCATTTGGAAACTCATCCACAATAATGTCAACACACTCATCAAGCAAAGTTTTAACTTCTACAGGAAAATCATCTAAATTTGTAGAATTTAAAATTACATTTGGCTTACCAACAAGGGAAAAATGTAGATCCTCCTCTTTCTGAACTTCTTGCAACAGTTCTTTTCCAGACATCAACACAATGTTTGACCCTAAACCTTTCTAAACTGCTTCATCTTCCAATGGTGACAAAGTATGTCTCTTCCCATCCTTCTCCGGAGAATAAGTATTTTTCCTTCCATCATGAACAAATTTCCTGTCATACTGCCATGGCCTCCCTAAGAGTATATGGCACATATCCATAGAAATTATGTCACATAATTTTTCATCTTTGTAAGTACCAATCTAGAATTTCACATTACACTGCTCATTCACCAAGAGCTAATGTCCTTTCTGCAACCAGGACACTTTGTAGGGAGTGGGATGCTTCATCATCTTCATTCCCGAATTCTCTACCATCTCAGTGGAAACCAAATTATTTGTACTACCACTATAAATAACCATTTTACAACACTTACCTTGTGACTTACACCTTGTTCTAAACAAACTTTTCCTTTGGGATGGTTCATGTACTTGCTTCTCTGATTTTACCAAGACTCTCTTCAACATAAGAGATCATCCTTCTTCTGGAGGGTTATTCATCTGTGTATCTTATTTTGACTCTTCCTGAGCCTATGCAACATTCACATTTCTCTGATTTGAAGACAGCTTTCTTGGACAATTCCAGGACATATGTCCAATCTCTCCACAAGCATAAGACTTTACCTCTCTATCTCTGCCTCCTCTAAATCCTCCTATTTGGGATGACTGACTACTAGAATCCTTAGCTCCATATTTGGAATTCTTACCTACACTACTAGGAGATCATCTTCCTCTTACTATATTCTTTCCTCTATTTTTGGGTTTTGTTTTCTTAACTGTTTCTCTTCTACCTTTGAAGCTACCCGATATGCATCTTCTACAATTTTCAAATTTAATAAACTAAGTTCATCTTGTATATCATATCTTAATCCATTGATATACCTGGCCACTCTTTCTATACCTCCCTGTGTGTGTCTAGCTCTAATACTCAGTCTAAAAAATTCTTCTGTGTATTATTTTACAGTCATTGTTGAATTTTTAATGGTTATATTAGATCTTAAAACATTTAGCATCATAACAGCAAAACCATAAGCCAAAATATCACTGAAATATAGACATGCACAACCATACAAAAATAACACAAAGATTTATCCTAGGAAAACCCTAAAGGGAAAAACCCAGCAAAAGCTTCCTCAATATAGATGCCCCAAAAGATAAAAGGTAAAACCAAATGACTGATCAAAGACAGATCCTTCTCCTTCTCCAGTTACTTCTCTCTCCTTCACTAATGCGCTACACAAGTGAGTGTGTGTGTTCCAAATGAGGAGCGCCACACCTCTATTTATATTCATTTGTTCACTTTAATAATTAATTCCGACATGTAGGCTCGAGTTAAACATGTAGGCTCAAGTAACCACAACTGGGGTGCTAATGACCCACCTTTACAATTTGAGGGGACTACCTCATGACTCTTATTAGTTCTTTCTATTAAAAGCATCGAGGTACAAAGTAATACAAGTGGTTCTCCCGGTAGGACCATCAGGGACCACAAAAAGTACATATAGAATATTCTTCAAAGTTACAATATTTCAATAGTCATGGCCTTCTATCTAAGGTTCTGCAATTGTCTAATAAGATTCAATTGATAGTCCTTAGGCATAAACTAACTCTTAATCTTATGTAGCATCTTATCCCAAGATTTTATTTTTGACTTACCTCTTCTTTCTCCATGGATCTGGAGCTCATCCCACCAAATAGATGCATGTCCCTTCATTATGGTAGCTGCATATATTACTTTCTTCTTGTCTTCAATTTCTTCAAAATCAAAAAATTTATTCAGAGCATTAATCCAATCCAGGAGTTCTTCAACATTTGATTTACCTTCATACATAGGTACATCCACTCTTGGTCTCCTACTGTCCTTCATCAGCATCTTTAAAACTCTGAATTCTCCAGGATCTTCCTCTTCTTCATCAGGGGATTCTTCTTCTTCATCGCTGTTAACTGAATTGTCTGAGTGGTTCTTCCATTCCATAACTTCTAGTCTCTCTACCATGTCCTACAGGAACCCCATGCACTCGTCCTCATCTTGGCTACATATTTATCCAAGCTCTCATACCAAACCTGATTCCAGGTAGGATATGCAGGTCCAAATCATCTCACCAAACCCAATACAATCAACTCACAAAGTAGTCAATATGTCGTCCAACTCACTGAGGCAGACTCAAGCCTGTAACAAACTCCTTTGGATAAAAATTTTGTGCCTGCTCTCTGTTGTTAATCAACTTGCTAGTTGAATCAGCAAAATGATTATTGATCGTCTGATTAGTGTCCCCACCAAATAAAGGGCAGACTTCAAAAAATATGAAGCATGTTCCATAAATATTTCGTGCACATAAAAAGTTTTTCACAACCTGCAACTTCTCCCTGCAAAATCACTGTGGACCGTCCATATGTTTTATGATCGATCTCGGTCGTATATCTCGATCTTAATTTCTAGTAATCACTTCTAAATTTCGCAATCCGACTACTTATTTATCTTCCTTTCTCTTTCTCTAGCAAAATGTCTATATCGCCGTCGATCTTCTCCAATATCAATCTCCATCGCATGATGTATGGCAATTTGTTTAGGCTTAACTCGGGCACACGTTCTATTTGTGAAATTCAATTTCGATCGTAAATATGTCGAAGATACAAGTTCTTTAACTTTATGTAATATTCGCTGAATTGATCAGTGAGACAATCAATTCCTTTTGTAACGCTTCACACAGACATATTCGATCTCATACGATTCAATTATATTTTGGATTACACATGTACACATAGAGGATTGAAAATATATACTTTTGGTTAACGAAACAAAGGTATTAAATTATAAAAACAATTGCAGAGTAGAACTATGTTATTTATTCAATTAACCAGTCATAAAGCACACACTCTCTGCTCTATGCTCTATGCTCTCTACACTCCACACTCGATCCTCACTTGAACTTCTATCTATTGCATTCAACTCTTTTTATAACACTCAACAAACCTGTCAGATCCAAATATCTTGGATCTGGATAGCTAATAAAATAAATCCTATCAATGAACATCTATCCTTGAAGAATTCCTTGCAGGGAGCAAGGAGAACAATGGAAAACTACCACTTATTATAAATAAAACTAATACTATCTATATAACAATGAAACTTATATCTGTGGAAAAACACACAACTCACAAGATAGATCATACAATTTACTCAGCAATTGAAGAATGAAACAGTGCAAAAATGGCTTGCAACTGTGAATGCTTTCATTAATAAAAAAAAAAATCAATTAGATAATAATTACAATGAAGTACAATGGATAAATAGCCACGAGAAATTTGAATCCACATGAGGAAATTCAAATTGATTAGAATATACTTGACTATAGGTAACTATGACCTTGTCTAAATCATTATCGGAGGACTCAATAGTTAACTGACCTTGTCTAAATCATTATCGGAGTTCATCGGAGTTCTAAAACACAACTCAAGTGTCTAATTCAGTGTTGCTTAAGGCTAACTGACTATGGTAGGTGAGGAATGAGCCTCTCATGCATGCAGCCATGCAAACCTAGCGCTAACTAAATGTAGAGGACTATAACTGAATGTAACTGACTCCTAACTGAGCTTGACTAGTCACCAACTCAACTCAACTAACCTTGGTTGGTATCAGCACTCCTAGTGGCTCCTAAATTGTAGGGATTGATATAGGAGGTTCCTAAACTTATGCATGAAAATGAAATCAATGGTAGTAGGCCTCAATTAGTGTTCCCCACACTTTAGTAACTGAAACATGTGCCCCAATTAGGCCAAGTGGACCCAATGTTGCTAGTGACTAAAAATATACTGGATGGACTCTCGATTTAGACATGAATCATGATTTATACATATGATTAAATTGGATAAGGGAGGATTAATAATCCTAACACCCCCCCTGAATGCTAACTTGGAAAATCTGTGGGCCCTGGTAACTAATGCCATAGGTCACCCATTACATCAAGTAAAGTAAAGTAATTGCTCAATACAAGGAACTAGGGAAAAAACCACATGGGAAAAAATCCCCCCCTCTAACTAAGCAGATAGAATCAGGCTGCAAGTTTGAAAAACTTGAAAATGTGTTGCTGCAACCTCTGTGATGTAGCGGAGCAACATGCATGTTGTTTTGTGCATAGGTACCCTGGGGCCTGGCATGTAGACTTCTCCTTCTTTTCCCAAAATGATGATGGAAGGAAGGAGGAATGTAACCTTTGTCTCTTGTTGGATGAAGAGGTGTATGATCAGCCCTATCCTTCTGAATGTAGTGATACTGAGCCCTTTCAATGTAGCATCTTACAGGGAGTCTATTGCATCTCTCTAAAGGAGGTAAGATTGCATGCCATAGCACAAGGGTCTTTCCCTTTTGAGTGTTAGATGGGTTTCCAGTCAGCTTCCTAGCTTCCAGTTTGGAAGTAGAGACTGGATCTAGATCTGAATCACCCTAAATATCAATCTCATAAATTGATACAACTGGATCTGCAATACTAGTGGAGGAAGCAAAAGAAGTAGATGAAATTATTTTACCTTCCCTTGCAAGTGGCTACTAAGAGTGCACTGGTTCTGAAAATGGCATGAAGTGTGAGAACTCATATTCCTTGGAGGCATGATTTGCAACACCCTTCACTATGATGTTTCTAGTAGAGATATCTGTGATATCCACTGAATCAGGAACAAAGGTCACTCACTTTTGAGAACCAGTATGAGTCATCTAGTATACATATAATAGGTTTGAAGCTAGGGAGGGAACATAGAGCACATCTTTGAACCTTCCATGTTCAAGCTTGATAGAGCCCTTCCCTTTGGTTTGAACTCTACAGTTATTTCCCAGCTGAATACTAGGACCATCAAAATACTGTAAAGAGGAGAATGATTCTCTGGATACAACCATATGATTGGAAGCTCCAGAATCAATGAGGAAGGCATGTGTTGTTGAGCAACTATCCTTCATTGCATGAACTCTTTACAAGAAATATTCTGTGTCTTATGTGTGGTCATCCTTCCTTGCACTAGCAGGTGCAGTAATGTTATGTTTCTTTAGAAGAAGAGTCATTTCATCAATTTGTCTTCTTATACACGAGCTATCTAGATGAAAGCCCCTAAAATAGTAGGAACAAAGGGTCTTCCCTTTACCATTATTCTTGCTTCTCTTTGAACCTGAAGGCTCATTTGACTGCTCTTTCTTCACGGGAGACTCATCTCTTTTCTTTCCTTTATCATTCGCTACCTTACCTCCTCTTGCAACCAGTGCTTGATCTTTGGAAGATCGAATGATCCCCATTTGGATCAACTTGTCATGCTCATGAGTGAGAGATTCAATGAAGCTGTTAATAATTCTAATTTGGAGTAGTGAGCTTCACTGAATGAAAGGTGGACACAGAGACTGAATAGTTTGCACCAATTTTTGAGAGGATGGAAAGAATAAGTTGATCATCCTCCTTTTCAACCTTGCACAACTTCAATTCGAACACCAAGCTCTTGAATTTTTTAAAGAAGTCATGTCACGTCCCCGACCCTCTGACCGGTGAAGAGGACGCTATCATGGCGTTAACCATCCGGGCTACCAGCCCCATGAACATGTGCATTCATAAAATTGTTGAAATGCTGGAATAAAATGCTTTGAACTAGACATGCATACATGATCATTTATCATACATAGATGAAATTTTTTATCATACATAGCAAAAGCAACACACATTCATACAAGCATTCATTCAACATGTTCATCACATTCATTAATAGAAAATATGATTGCAGAAGTAAAATAGACAAGGTTACTTATCTTATAAGAACTCGTTCCGCAACTAGCTACGTCGCTGCAACGTTCCACCCAACCATAGGCCAGCGTGCTCCTTAATCTCTCAGCAACGCTGCCACCCCCAATTTGGGAATGATTCCCCAAGGAATAAGGAACAAGCAGGCTTATACATAGCCAAGGATACACAAAACACAGCCAAGCCAACACAGTTGGGTTTATCAGGCCATCAACAAGACAACCAAGCCAACATGGTCAGGTTTATCAGGCCATCACGGAGTCGGGAAAGGCTAAATGCTAAGCTGGTGAGCTCATTACAGAGCTAGGAACACCTACACCAGAACTAGCTTGACTTCTAAGACACCCACACACACCCAACACAAGGAATCAGTCCCTTCTCTGCTACACAGTCCCTCAGGCCCTGCCTTCCCTTCCAGTGTTATTCAGGGGTTGTGGAGAAGAAATCCAGCCCTCTAGCTTTGTCTGTGTGGTTTCCAAACACACCAGGTTTATCAAGCAAACCAAGCCCCCATCCCTGCTCCCAACACAGTCCGAAGACCAACCATTGCACACATGCAATCAATCAGCTGCTACAGCTTAACAGGGAAAAACGACTCCCAAGCGAATTATACAGTCCCAAACGTATCAGTGAACGTGGGGAAAACAACAGTCCCAAAACGTAAACAGTGATCACAACTCACAACATGGGGAAAATGACTCCAAACAGTCTGTGCATGAGGGAAACTTACACCAGACCCCAAATGTAAAGAAGACCACAAAAATCACAACGTAAGGGATACCACAGCAACACAACAAATCTCGAGGAGAATGGCGACAACCATAACTCACGGGAAGAACAATGGTTCCAATTTCAACACCGAAATGATGAAAAATTACACGATCATACCAGTCTGTAAGGAGGACATACAGCTAAAAACATGGGTGGCCCTTCACCAGAAAACCGTGGATGAAAGAGCACGGCTCCCAGCTCGCTGTGTGAGTCAAAACCAGGAAACATTCTTGTGCGTGAGGATAATGAACAGAAAACGATCCCTGCGTGAGGATGAACAGCTATGCTTATGCACACGGATGAACAAACAATGGAGAGTTGTGAGTGGGGAGTGCGCGAGAGTTTCAGCACCGTCATGGAGAGAGTAGAACATCCGCGAGGGTGATGCCAGTGGTTTCTTTTGCCATTGTGAATTCAACCGCGGGTGGAGTGTGCCTATGGGAAAGGACTGACAATCCTGCCACACTCCACTCTCAACCATAACTTCCCCAACTACCGGCAGCAATTCTTAATGGAGATGGTTGGGTAAGACAAGGTGGTGACACATGGGTTTTTCCTTCATGCCCAAGGTTTGACAATTTCCCCCACCCTTATCCTTGTGAAACTCATGCCCTTTTCATTATGGTTGTAGCGAGCATAGCTGGTCGGGTTCATTTTAATTAAATATTCATATTTACATGATGACAAACTTAATATATGTTGCATGCCCCGACATACCATCGGTGACAATGTAAATCTGAAACATAGCACAACCAATCAATGGTGGGGCCTTGGAATTTAGCTCTACACCATGATCGTTTACAATATATACATCATATACATCTAATGCAATGGGGTCAAAACCAGGGTGTTACATTCCCCTCCCCCTTCAATAGCACTATCCTCAGTGCTTTACAAAATTTGAACAAAATGCTACACTGGTATCGCCTCAGCGTTCTGCAGAATTGAACAAAAATGGATGTGCCAATCACATGGCATCCTCCAGCTCCCATGTAGCCTCTTCAGGTCTGTAGTGCTCCCATTGCACCTTTACCTGCCCTATGGCCCAGTTCCGGAGCACTGTGACCTTCCTATCGAGGATGCGCATTGGCTCGATTTGGAACTCTCCCTCGGGTTCCACCTAAATCACATCCCAATTTATCACATGGTTAGGATCATGTACATATCTCTTAAGCAAAGAAACATGAAAAACATTATGAGCTCTAGTGCTAGCAGGCAATGCAATTCTATATGCAACTGGCCCTATTCTTTCAAGCACTTCAAACGGCCCACAGTATCTAAGTGACAGCTTGGCACAACTCCCAAGCTTCAAGGAACTCTTCCTTGCCCTCACTCTGAGGTAAACATGATCCCCAACACTAAACTCCCTGTTCACCCTATGCTTATCTGCATAGATTTTCTGCCTGTCCTGTGCTGCTTTCAGCTTCTGCCTAATCTTTACAACCTCTTGCTCCATTTCCCTGAGCAATTCTAGTCCAAGCACAATCCTATTCACTGGATTGTCCCAATTCACTGGTGTCCTACACCTTCTTCCATACAAAGCTTCATATGGACTCATCCCCAAGGATTCTTGCTGTCCATTGTTATAATCAAACTCCACCAAATGCAAGTAATCTTCCCACCTGGTTGGTTTGTCCATTACATACATGTGAAGCATGTCTTCAAGTACCTGATTAAATCTTTCTATCTACCCATTTGTCTGATGATGGTATGCAGTGCTGAAGTTAAGCTTTGTACCCAAATCTGCAAACAACCCCTTCCAAAAGTTGGAAGTGAACTTGACATCATGGTCAGAGACTATTGCCTTCGGCAATCCATGCAATTTGAAAATCTCCTTCATGAATATCTTTGCAATGTCATCAATCTTATGCGTAGACTTAACCGGTATAAAATGTGTTTCCTTTTTCAACTTGTCTACCACAACCATGATGGAATCATGTTGTCTCCAAGTCATCGGCAATCCTGTAATAAAATCCATGGAAACAACTTCCCATTTCCATTCTGGAACTGGAAAAGGCTGCAACAAACCTGCAGGGTGTTGATGCTCAACCTTTACCTGTTGACATTTCATACACCTTGAAATGTATTCAGCCATATCCTTTTTCATTCCCAGCCAAAAGTACTACTTTCTAGCTATAGCAATTGTCTTCTGATAGCTTGGGTGACCAAAATACGGAGCTTGATGGATTTCATCCATAACAACTCTCCTCAAATCTGCTACATCTGGAATATAAATTCTACCTTTATAGGTGAGAAGTCCATCTTCTTCCAATTTATATCCCTCATACCTCTTCTCAATACTTTGCTGCTGCAATTTGTCTTTTACCTGCTCATATAATTCATCTCCAGCAACATGATTAACAATCTGCTGCCTCAAATCTGATTGGCTAATACTAAAATATGCCACATGCATTGCTTGCATCTTCCTGCCGAGTGCATCAGCTACCTTATTTTCTTTTCCTTTTATGTGCTTGATTTAAAAATCAAATTCACATAAAAATTCCAGCCATCTTTCTTGCCTAGCATTCAGAGTAGGCTGATCAAACAAATACTTCAGACCACAATGGTCTGTTCTGAGCTCAAATCTCCTACCCATCAAGTAATGCCTCCACATCTTGAGGGCATGTACTATGGATGCAAGCTCTAAATCATGAGTGGCATAGTTCTTCTCATGCTCCTTCAGCTTTCTTGACTCATAACATATCATGTGGTTGTCCTACATAAGGACTCCTCCAAGCCCTTGTCCGCATGCATCGGTACACACCACAAAATCTTTCTCTGGATCTACAACCTTCAATACTGGTGCACCGGTGAGAATATTCTTCAACCGTTGGAAGCTTTCTTCACACCTCGATGTCCATTCGAACTTCATCCCCTTCTTTTGCAAAGAAGTGATGGCATGTGCAACTTTGGAGAATCCCTCAATGAATCTCCTATAGTATCCTGCAAGTCCCATAAAAGACCTTATATCTGTCACATTTCTTGGAGTAGGCCAATTCATAATGGCTTCAATCTTTTCAGGGTCCACGGATATACCCTCCTCTGAGATAATGTGGCCCAAATACTGAATTCTATCTCTATAGAAGTCACACTTGCTCAGTTTTGCATACAACTGATGCTCCCTAAGCAATTGTAATGTCAATCTCAAATGCTCTTCATGTTCTTCCTCATTATTAGAATAAACAAGAATGTCATCAAGGAAAACAAGAACAAACTTGTCCAAATACCTGCTGAAGACACTATTCATAAGGCACATAAATGTAGCTGGTGCATTTGTGAGACCAAATGGTACCACTACAAACTCATAATGCCCATACCTTGTCCTGAAGGTTGTCTTATGAATGTCTTCATCCTTGATTCTCACCTGATGGTAACCAAACCTCAAGTCAATCTTGGAAAATACCTGTTCTCCTCTCATTTGATCAAATAGGTCATCAATCCTAGGCAAAGGGTATTTATTCTTCACAGTAACCTTGTTCAACTGTCTATAATCAATACACAACCTGAGTGTACCATCTTTCTTCTTTACAAACAGAATCGGTGCTCCCCAAGGAGACACACTCGGTCGGATATACTTATTTTCCAACAACTCTTGCAGTTGCATCTTCAACTCTAGCATCTCCGGTGTACTCATCCTGTAGGGTGCCTTGGACACTGGTGATGCTCCTGGCACAATTTCAATTGTGAAATCAATGTCCCACTTTGGAGGAAGCCCTAGAATCTCATCAGGAAACACATCCCTGAATTCCTGTAACACCTGATAGTCCTCCAACCTCGGAGTTTTATCTCTTGATGTCTCCAAAATATGAGTTGCATACAACTGGCAACCCTTCCTACATAACTTCTTTAACTACATTGTTGAAACCTACCTTACTGAAATCACCTTTGGAATGCCTTTCACAACTACTAGGTTCCCTTCTTCATTCATGCATTCGAAAGTCTTATTGTAACAGTCAAGCTTCACCCTATGAGCTTCTAACCAACCCGTTCCAATGAGAACATCATAGGAACCAAGCGGTAGAACATTCATATCTACACAAGTGACCAATCCATTCATGACCAATGGACATCTCTCTACCACTTCACTAACCTTTCTCTTAGTTCCAGTGGCTAGCTGAACTAACCAAGACTTCCTATGCTTTACTTTCTTAAAAGCACAAATCTCCACTACTCTAGGAGTAATGTAACTGTGCGTGGAACCAGGGTCAATCAAAATAGAAACAGATTGCTCAACAATGTTACCTACAACTTCAACCATAGTTGACTGGTGATCTGCCTGGCGATCCTCCAGTGCTGCATAGATCTTAGGGACTGCCCTTGCTACTTGACCCACTGTTTATGCTTCTTGAATGCTATAAGCTGGCCTTGCACTCTCACTCTCGAGTGGACAATTCCTACGCATGTGGGGTCCTCCACATTTCCAACATTGAAGTGGCCCTTTATTCTCTTGTGGATCTTTAGGCTTTTCTCCTGTCACTCCAATTGGCTTACTCGCAGCTTGAGATGGCTGCTTCTGCTGATTCCTGAAGTTAGAAGGTTTGAAACCTTTCTTTCTTTGGTCAAACTTCTCATTCTTCTTGTCCTTCCATGCCTTATGGTAATCTGGCTTACCTTTACTTTGCTCATAGCAATACTTAGCCTTCCTTATTGCTTCTTCAAGAGTTCTAGGTTCATAAAACTCGATTCTATCTTTGCAAGACTGAGGTAATCCACTCAGAAAATGTTGGACCTTCACTTTTTCATCTTTGATGTACCGGACATACCTTAACAACTCCAAAAACGTATTTGCATATTCTTCCATGGTCTGCTGTCCCAATCTCAGCTCCTGGAATTCCTTAATCTTGTCATCATAATACCTGTCAGAGAGGTATTTCTGCCTGAAATACTTCTTGAACTGTTTCCACTTAAGTCTCATTTTCAGCCCTGAAAATCTACTAAAAAACCGCTGAAAATCCCTCTGAAAAACAGTCGAAATCTACTGGGAAATCCCATGGAAAAATCAAATTTTCCTTGTACAGGATTGGGTCTCATCCCGACTATCTATCCGACGTTTCGATGGTCAAAACAACTAGCTTCTCTACTGTTCATCGATGATCGGGTGCACTGTTCATCGGCAGAGTAGTTAACTAAATAGCCGCAACAGTGGGTAGTGATCCCACTGCGAGTTCTGTGGATCATAAACTCATCGGCTGTCGGAATCTATATGCACTAACCATCATAGATGGCCGATGATTCCCGGACTTAGAGAAATTTTCGAAATCTCCCTCTTAGTCTTCCTTCTTCCCACTTCCTCGGCTAAATTCTCTTCTTTTCGTCGACGAATTAGTTCCATCAACAGCTGCAACGGCGGAACACAATATTCGATCTTCTCCCGATTGGCGGCCCAATATGCTGAGGCATAACCAGATCAGTATCAGCAGTCTCTTTTCATCGGAAGACTAGTGCTCTAGGCTTTCGAAACGGTGGCACGCGAAACACTATCTTCTTCCGATAGTCAATGATTTTGGACTTAGAAAATTTTTAAACTTTCTTTACCACGTCGACGGTCGGAGGCCTTACCCGTCGGACGCATAGTTGTCTAGCCATCCGCAACGGCGGGCGCTCGATCAACTATTTTCTGCCAACAAACGTCAAACACTTAGAAAATTTTCTGCAATTTTCCCTCCAACTGTCCTTCATCGGGCATGCTTCTGCCTAGCTCCTCCACGACATCGGAAGTCCTTCCCACTAAGTGTTCCGATGAACCGACAGTTCAAACACTTAGACAAATTTGTGAAGTTTTTTATCATCAACTTTTGATTTCTGCTGGGCAGAAGGAAATCCTGCTTCTGTCCCTGCATCTTTGTGGTCCATTCAGGCCCATGCTGCAACATGAGCTCTGATACCACACTGTCGCATCCCCAACCCTCCAATCGATGAATAGGATGCTATCATGGCGTTAACCATCTAGGCTACCAGCCCCATGAACATGTGCATTCATAAAATTGCTGAAATGTTGGAATAAAATGCTTTGAACTAGACATGCATACATGATCATTTATCATACACAGATGCAATTGTTTATCATACACAGCGGAAGAAACACACATTCATACAAGCATTCATTCAACATGTTCATCACATTCATTAACAGAAAATATGATTGCAGAAGTAAATAGACAAGGTTACTTATCTTATAAGAACTCGTTCCACAACCAGCTACATCGCTGCAATGTTCCACCCAACCATAGGCCAACGTGCTCCTTAATCTCTCAGCCATGCTGCCACCCCCGAGCTGGGCATGATTCCCCAAGGAATAAGGAACAAGCAGGCTTATACATAGCCAAGGATACACAAAACACAGCCAAGCCAACACAGTTGGTTTTATCATGCCATCAATAAGACAACCAAGCCAACACAGTTGGGTTTATCAGGCCATCAACAAGACAACCAAGCCAACATGGTCAGGTTTATCAGGCCATCACGGAGTTGGGAAAGGATAAATGCTAAGCTTGTGAGCTTATTACAGAGCCAGGAACACCTACACCAGAACTAGCCTGACTTCTAAGACACCCACACACACCCAACACAAGGAATCAGTCCCTTCTTTGCTACACAGTCCTTCAGGACCTGCCTTCCCTTCCAGTGTTATTCAGGGGTTGTGGAGAAGAAATCCAGCCCTCTAGCTCTTTCTGTGTGGTTTCCAAACACACCAGGTTTATCAAGCAAACCAAGCCCCCATCCCTGCTCCCAACACAGTCCGAAGACCAACCATTGCACACATGCAATCAATCAGCTGCTACAGCTTAACAGGGAAAAACGACTCCCAAGCAAATTATACAGTCCCAAACATATCAGTGAACGTGGGGAAAACAACAGTCCCAAAACATAAATAGTGAGCATAGCTCACAACATGGGGAAAACGACTCCAAACAGTCTATGGGTGAGGGAAACTTGCACCAGAACCCAAATGTAAAGAAGACCACAACAATCACAACGTAAGGGAGACCACAACAACACAACAAAGCTCGAGGAGAATGGCAGCAACCATAACTCACGGGAAGAACAACGGTTCCAATTTCAACACCGAAATGACGAAAAATTACACGGTCATACCAGTCTGTAAGGAGGAAATACAGCTGAAAACGTGGGTGGCCCTTCACCAGAAAACCGTGGATGAAAGAGCACGGCTCCCAGCTCGTTGTGTGAGTCAAAACCAGGAAAAATTCCTGTGCGTGAGGATAATGAATAGACAATGATCCCTGCGTTAGGATGAACATCTCTGCTTATGCATGCGAATGAACAGACAATGGAGAGTCACGAGTGGGGAGTGCATGAGAGTTTCAGCACCGTCGTGGAGAGAATAGAACATCCGCGGGGGTGATGGCAGTGGTTTCTTTTGCCATTGTGAAGTCAACTGGGGGTGGAGTGTGCGTGTGGGAAAGGACTAATAGTCCTGCCACACTCCACTCTCAACCATAACTTCCCCAACTATCAGCAGCAATTCTTAATGGAGGTGGTTGGGTAAGACAAGGTGGTGACACATGGATTTTTCCTTCATGCCCAAGGTTTGACAATTTCCCCCACCCTTATCCTTGTGAAAATCATGCCCTTTTCATTATGGTTGTAGCGAGCATAGTTGGTCGGGTTCATTTTAATTAAAGATGCATATTTACATGATGACAAACTTAATATATGTTGCATGCCCGGACATACCATCGGTGACAATGTAAATCCGAAACATAGCACAACCAATCAATGGTGGGGCTTTGGCCTTTAGCTCCGCACCATGATCGTTTACAATATATACATCATATACATCTAATGCAGTGGGGTCAAAACCGGGGTGTTACAAGTCATTTAGTGTTTCGAAATTGGATGGATGAAGGGATATCAACTCATTCTTGAGATGATAGACCCTTAGATCATCCTGATTATCAAATAAGGAAGAAAGCTTATCCCATACCTCCTTGGGATTCTTCAATCCTTTGATGTGGAAAATAAGATTTCGAGATATAGAGAGGCACAAGCATCCATATGCTGCATCAAGCCTGTTGAAATATTTTTCTTTGTCATGATTAAGAACTGACCCTGCCTCTGTATTCATTGTGAGCTTGAAAACTTGTTTGGAGTGAAGCTGCATCTCCATGTCCTCCTTCCATTGGTGGTAATTGAAAGGAGTGAGAGGCTCTATTGGAGAGGCCATTTTGAATGCAGTTAAGAAGATTTAGCTGCTGTGGCGAATGCAGTGAGGAGAATGAGTTGCTTGTAGAAAATGCAGTGAGAAGAACTGATAACCTGTAAATCACACAATAAAACAGACAAAATAAGGTCGATAGTTTGCACTTTTTGAACTTTCATCACACCCAACATAGTTGATCAAGCAAGTTTGATAAACAATTCCTTTACTTGGGATATTAAGTGGTAAATTCTCCGCTTCTAGTGCAGTACTAGAAGGAGAAAATTTGCTCAAAAAAAATGATCCAGCTGGAGATCTGAGGAGGAGAAGTGCCTTGTCCACCGAGGCTCTGATACCATATTAAATTCAGCACATAGATCTGTGGAAAAACACACAAATCACAAGATAGATCACATAATTTACTCATTAATTGAAGAATGAAACGGTGCAAAAATGGCTTGCAGATGTGAATGCTTTCATTAATCAAAAAAGTAATTAGATAATAATTACAATGAAGCACAATGGCTAAATAGCCACAAGCAATTGGAATCCACATGAGGAAATTTGAATTGATTAGACTCTACTTGACTGTAGGTAACTAAGACATTGTCTAAATCATTATCGGAGGACTCAATAGTTAACTGACCTTGTCTAAATCATTATCAGAGTTCATCGAAGTTCTAAAACAAAACTCAAGTGTATAATTCAGTGTTAACTAAGGCTAACTAATTGTGGTAGGCGAGGAATGTGCCTCTCCTGCATGCATCCATGCAAACCTAGCGCTAACTGAATGTAGAGGACTAGAACTGGATGTAACTGACTCCTAACTGAGCTTGACTAGTCACCAATTCAACTCAACTAACCTTGGTTGGTATCGACACTCCCAGTGGATCCTAAATTGTAGGGATTTATCTAGGAGGCTCCTAAACTGATGCATACAAGTGCAATCAGTGGCAGTAGGCCTAAATTAGTGTTCCCCACACTTTAGTAACTAAAACATGTGCCCCAATTAGGCCAAGTGGACCCAATGGTGCTAGTGACTAAAAATAGACTAGATGGACTCCCGATTTATACATGACTCCTAATTTAGACATATGACCAAATTGGACAAGGGAGGATTAATAATCCTAACACCCTATCTATCTAGAAGTGATTACATGGAATGTTGACTCATTTGTCAACAAATTCTGAGTTGGATTCTCCTGCATCAGAAGGAGATGTTCAAGAACTTCAAAGAGGCTCTGAGTATCGAAGCCAAGAAAAAAGGAGGATATGCAAAAGCACATGAGATCAAGTATGGTAAGTGGAAAGACACTAATAGGACTTGATATGGCTAAGCAAACATCTTGGAAGTCACTGGGTTGTGCACCATCAATGAGAGAGTTATGCACAAAGTGTGAAGGATCTGGCACATATATCTCGAAATCTAAGATACAATACATAGAGAACAACGAATGTGTGAGTGAATCATCAATATTAATAGCAAATCCATATGTCACTTCTTTTTCATCATCAGTATCTTCAAGAGACACATAAAAATATTGCTCTTCAATATTTGCTACTTCATTGAAGGAGGAAGCATTTGAATCAAGGAGGGTAATAGCAACATGAACTGTATGAGAAACTTCTTCATCATAAATAAATTCATTAGAGAATGTAGAGGCAAAGAAATCTTGAGAGAGAGCACATGAGGAGATGTTGGGTTCGCTCCATGCTTCATCTTCTGCTTCCTACACACCAAAATATTTTTCCAAAATTTTCCAAAGCTCAAATGGATATTCAGCAGAATCTATGAGATGATGTATATTTGGACACATTGCCAAGAACATGATTCCATAATCTCTATCACAATTATTCAGCCAGTCAATCTTCTCTTCATAAGACTCAGTTTCACTCAATGCACCAATGGATACATCAAAGAGACATTGCTTCTTCAAGTATGCACTCATCTTGGGCTTCCATTCAACATAGTTAAAAGGAGATAGTAGAGGAACTTTCAAATCCATATTGAAGTTGTTGCACCTGCAAATAAACATGCAAATCTTGATTTAGATCCCAAATCTCTGATACCATGTCAGAATTCTAAAGCCTTGATGGAAACATGAATTCCATAAACAAGCTAAGAATATAAGCACACAATTAACCTCACTGGGAATTGCAAAGAATTAGCATAAGGAGAGAAGAAGAGGAATTAATGAACACACATCAATGAATGATCAATAAATGATAATTGATATTATTACAATGATAATACATCCTTATAAAGAAGATTTGAGTTGATGGAAGACAACTCATTGTTAGCTGATAAATCAGACTTACCAAATATGCTAAACCCCCATAGGTGGTTAAATCACTTCCCAAATCAGTCAAGGACCTCACGAATTAGAAAAAGCATGAGTGAGTTGTCAAGAGTGATGGAAAAACATGATAATCCTAGAAAATGGAGACAAAGTCATGAAGGATGGGTTGGCAACAAAGGAACGCAGTTTCACAGTTAACTAGCTTTACCTTATCCATAGAAAAGCAGGATAAAGCAAAATAAAGCAGAATTTGCAGTAAAGCGCAGTTACCAATTCTGGAAGTCCATAAAGTGGTCAAGATCAACCCAGAATAAAAAATGAAGCTTTCTTGGGGTATATATGGCATGTGTTTACTTTAAGGTGCAAGTGGATGCCAACTAATTAAGCTAGTGAGTAGATAATTAATCAAATAATGATTAATTTTTTTATCCTAAGTATTGAGTGGGTTTAATATATTCCTACAGGGGCAACACGTACACCAGATTGTAAATTTACAATTTAAATACATCAAAAATGTTTTCTTATAATGTTGTTACCATGAGTATTTTGGTTTCTTTAGATAATTTTTTCTATGTTTTCGATGCAGGGTGTTGTAAGGGGACCCTCCCTATTAGTAGATCGAGGCAAGTCCCCTATAACCATTGATTCATTGAGTAGATTATCCTCGAGGAACCAGGTATACTTCATTGGAGACGTACAAATATAATATGGAGAATAATGTATTTTTTTAGTCTTTTTCGTGTGTATATTATTTCTACTTATTTTTGGTAAGGGGATGATTGGGGAAAGTCCCCAATTGTGGATCAGACGACACCATCATTGAGGCATAATATAAACCTAATTGTAATTTTACGAATATATCATGATCGACAAGTTTTGTTAATATAGCTTTTTCCTTAGTCTATTGCTTTCACATCGGTAATGTTTTATATATTTTTGTTGCAGGCCATTGATTCAGCATTTGAGACAACGTCAGAGCAATCAATAGCTTTATATGTAGATGATTTGATGCATGATGCTGGCATTGGTTCTTCTCTAGAACTGATTAAGATGATAGAGAGGGCCTTGAAAAAAATTAATGAGGCTATCCTTCGTGTGCTATTCATCGTGCCACAGACAGATGAGATTAAAGCCAAGGTTGATGTTTTGGTAAATATATTGCATGCCTTGAAAGTAAGTTGTGAAATATTGAATCATAAAATAAATTCATTTAGTACTTTATAATTTTTACTTGTATATGATGGTGAACTTAAAAAATATGGTTTGTATTTACAGGATTTTCTGCGACCACACACTAGTGTTCAAGGCGGTGTTGGCCCTAGTGATGCTCATGGAGAGTTGTCACATGAGAAAAAAAATCCATGTTCATCTCATGTTCCACTATTATCAACTGAACAGTCTGCAGCATGTTCAACGACACCCTCGAGGCGAACAGTTAGTGCACCAGCTAGTGACCGACGCACACCATATCGTGCAGAAGAGGGGGTAAATGCAGAGCATGCTAGTATTGATATTGTTGAAGCAACATTTCATGGATCTTCCCATGTCACTAGCATGGGTATAATACATACAACATTCTTGGTGGAAAAAGAGCTCGTTCCAATAAATATAGAGAAGATCCCAAGTAATTATTAAGCATTGTTCAAGTTAGTGTTTATAATTTGATTGTCTATATACCAATAAAACATTGTCTTTAAACTAATGATGACATGATTGTTTTGTAGGAAATGAAGTTTTTTATAAACATCTAAATGATTTTTCCTTGGATATATTTGTTCCCACCATCCAAACAAGGTGGGAATGACAAATTAAAAATTTAAAAGATGAGCTCACTAATTGGTTGGTTGGCATGTTCGACAATGAGACCTTTAATAGAGTCATGGTCCTAAAGAAGGCTGGACAACATATGAATATTGTCCAAGACCAATATAGGGTTCGCCTAGAAAGGAACCCTAGGTAGGAGCACCCTTCAATGATTCTAGCTAGAGAGTGGAAAGCCTAGTGGAACATGGAAAGGAGAGGGCTCTGGGAAAATAAGGAAAGCTACAACTAGGCATAGGGAGGTATGCAATAATTTCCACAATTTAATTCTAAACCTTATTATTATTAATTTAGATATCAAATTTGGAACATATAACCTATTTCAACACTTTCATAGGTTGTCTGACACATCAAATTCCACAAAGGAAAGACATGAAAAAATTGATCAGCACAAGCTTTGGCCTGGTGGTTATTCGAATTTGGCGGCATGAATTGTAAGTATAGAAAAACTAATAATGCATCCAAATGATTAAAATTGAAAATAATTTTCATATTGTACCACAAAAGTTAAATTCATGACGTTATGAAAATATGCAGGCCGATCGATTCAATGAAGTGCCCAATGAGGAAGACATGAAGCTTGCCTTCCAACACGAATTTGAAGTTGTTGTTGAACGCTGAAAAATCTTGTCTGGAAAGACACAGTATTTTGGTGATCCACCTTGCACACATGTATATAAAATCTACATAGTTTAATGAATATTTATTACTTGTGAAATCTATTTGTTATAAAAAATTGCCATAAAATATAGACTATGTTTTGAGCAGGAATGAAACAATCCAATCAATGTCGAATTCAATGGACAAAAACCAATCGAAGATAATTCTTTGAATCCTGGTGATGAATTTATTCATATGCTACGTCAACCTTAAATATTTCATTGAAGGTGGTGAACATTAATTGTAGTTTTCCATGTTTAAACATGAGATAATGTAGAGGGTCACACTGTACAGGTTGAGCCTAGAGTACAGGAATATGAAGTACATAATGTGGCCACATCAGGTAAAAAAATACCTTTGTAATTTTTTTTAAATGAAATACTTGTCATTATAATACCAGAATATATCAATGTAGCATTTTCACATTATTACAGCAAATCCGGACCCCTTTCCACAAAATCCATGACAAGTTGTAGAACCACCAAGAACTGAACAACAAGTTCCACATGATGAGTTTCTTCTTGATTTTGTAAAGAGAAAAGAAATAGAAAGAAGTGACTGAATAAATACCGTGAAATTATTTTCGATAATATAGTGTCATGCATATTTTTTCCCTGCTGAATGAGTGAATGGTTTAATGAATGTTAGCTTTTATCCAGTGAATGCCAAATGTTTTCTTATGATGAAATATGCATTTTTTCACATACTTTGTTTTTCAAGTACATGCAATAGGTATGGGGAATTGAGAGTGATGTGAGGTGGGGGAGGGTCCATAAGAGATTCCACCTTCATGTGGTTGGTCCTGTTCAGAAGAGAATATTAAATTATTCTTAAAACAAAGAGGAGCTCAATGAATGGCTACGGTGGTGCCTTTCTACAACCCACTCACGTGTCCTCTAAATTTTGAGAATTTACTAGTTACATTCCTGGATAATTCATTGAGTGAATACCTTACTATAATTGTTGCAACAGGTACAATGATATAATGTAATCTTTTCATTTCTTATTTATAATGGAACTAGGATGGACAAAATTTATTACATATGTTAGATTTATTAAAAATATACTAATAATATTTGTAATATGATGTAGTTGTGAGGGACCCTTCATGATTTTTTTCTAACCAAATAGAGAATCTGGAGAGGATCCCAACTTTAAATCTCTAGGTTTAACAAAAGCACAAGTTCAAGATGGCACCACTTCTTGTAAACGGGATACTAGTTTTTTATCTTTTCCAATTCTTGTTATTATCCTGATTTCCCATGATTACTTGTATTTGGTGCAGGATATACAAAAATTCTACTGCCTAAGATGTAAGGATAAGAAGCATCAATGCAACTTGATAAAATGGTATGTTATTTTAAGTAGCACATTGTCTTATGGACATGAGTATATTCATGTGAACAGATATAATATATATTTGACATGGTGTGTGGAAGGTCCCATATATAACTTCATCCTTGGGGGGTGTCAAGCTTAGCATAAATGGTCATAGAGACCTGCTTGATTGGGTCACTATACATCTTACAAAAATTAATGATCAATGTGTCATTGTACAACTTTTGAAACCAACATCCCTTTCTCTACAAGTATGCCATATTGTACTAGTTGTCCATAATTTTCTTTAATAATTTTCTTTGAAAAATTTCATTGAAAATGCTATGGATATTAGGACAATTCATACTATTGATGATATTATCTATAATTGTTAAATTAGAACGCATACATCAAAGAATAATAACTAGTGATTTGTGTTGAAGGTGTCCAAAATGATGTAGAAATAGGTATTAGTGTCCAAAATGAGGTAGAAACAGGTATGATTAGTGATACTATACCCTATGCAATAACAGTGATGTAGAAACAGTATACCAATATTTACATATCCTAATACTGTAGGTATACTACTAGGTATTAGCTTTACCTATTCAATTACAGTGGTTTATCTAGTACTTTTTATTGTAATAATTAGACTAGAATCATACTTATAGTTTCCATACTATTAATGATTAAGTTGCAAATAATATAGAAACACGGGCTCTTAGTTCACGTGGTTATGATTGGAATGATTACCTTTTATGATCAATGTCTCCCTAATTAGTAAGGTTTTAGAATACTAATTATATGTAAACCATACTTATAACATTAATTAGAATACACCAATTCAATTGGAATAGCTGAGCTTGTAATCCCATTGGTTATGATGAGCATGATAGAGCTTAAACTAGCTATGATTATCCATAGTGAATACCCTATGTTAAACACCACTCATGAAGCTCACTATTATTAGCAGCTATGACTCTGAATCAGAGAAGCCATGCATGTTTAAACTGGAATCAAGCATGGTTACAACAAGCACTAGTAACTCTTCTAAACTAATCTATGTTTACAAGAGTAAGTTGTTTCCATAATTTCATCACAACAAAATTAAAAGTTTGGAAAGAAGCACATGTCATCTCAATATACCAATTTGCTTCCATCCCTGTTAGAGTTCAATGGAAAATTGCTAACCTAATAGAATCATCCATTAGATATATTGACGAACACAAGAGATGAAAGGTCATCACATGGTTTATTGGATATTTCTTTGTTTTTCCTCCAAATTATGGAATATATGAAGGTAACTTGGTAGGGATTAGTGTCCAAATAAGATTATGTAAGATTGTTTCATTGGTTAACTTAGTCAAATCAGGAAAATTCAAAGTGGCCAACAAAGGAAAATTCATTTGAGCCATATTTTTCTAGGATCCGAGAGAATTAGAAGCCCATTGATTTATGTTAGCATTAAGTTATCCTGGAATGTATGAATTTCCATTATTGGTGAAAAATGGATTATACTAACCAAAATTATGACCAAACTGAGGTTGTGCACTAGGCTATGTAAATCCTACAAATGTACCTCCTATCCATCCAATATGTTGGATACCTATTAATTTGTAATTTCCCTTTTTAATAAATTTTATTAAAATGACCATTTTTTCACTTTTTCCCCTATTTCGACCTTTGACTAGTTTTGATGTCTAGGTCTCCAAATTGACCCAAATTCTCCCAAATATTCTGAGAAGGTATATGAATGACAATAATACTTGAATATGATTTTCATGGATTTTTTATTACCCTACAAATAATTCTGCAAACTTGTTTAATATTCTTTCCAAGGTAGGGGTTTTCACTAGCAAATTGGAGTTCCAATTCCCCCAGGGTAAATGCTGAAAATGGATTTCCAAATGCTCCCAAACCCACTCGAATTTCTAAAAATATGTAGAGTATTTTTAATTTACATTATTAAGGTCTCATGTGCATCATTATTTAGTTTATAAATTCTGTTATAACCCTCTCCCAAACAACTACAAAATCACTAGTTTGACCCTTGGGGAAATGACACCAAATCTTCTCCAAATGCAAATAAACTGAGTAAGATGAATTCAAATGATTAATTTATGGATATTAAAATTATAATAATCATAAATTTAATTCCATTAATCATAAATTTATCATATAAACATTCTTTCATTCGAAATCATCAGCATTACAATGGCATACATCAATATAGTGGGGAAATGGTCATTGTTTTGCTCATTAATAATCACTTTTACATATTTGGTGTTTAGACCTGATAATTTCTATATATGAATAATATATTATATTAATATTATTACAATCATAAATGGACCATTATAATCTCTCCCAAATAGTATAATAGCTCACCCAAAGTGCAATCCTCCATGAGCAAGAATATGCAATAAAGACTGGAAATGGTTGAGAGAATGTGTTGCACTAAGAGAAACCATGATATGTCCTGTAGATTACACCTGAAAATAAAAATAAAAACTCCATTAAATATCCATTAAATACCTGAATTTCCTCTCCAAACACCAACTTGGATAGGAATCTTTCACCCTCGAAATTGGCCAAGGCAAGAAACTAGCCATCCACTAGCTCTCTCTCTCTCTCTTCACAAATGCAAATTTCTCAAATGATAAAAATCCATTCTCTTGGTTGATCCCTGTATTTTATAAACATACTTAGCCTTCTATGGTTACCAATCCATCCACAAACTCAATCCAATTCAAATTAGGGTGTGTGCTCAATATTTTCCATGTGTCCTCCCTTCCCTAGCCTTCCATCTTCCCCCAATTCGAGTAGGGACCCATTGAGCTTCCCCAAATCACATGAGCGCCATATTGGATGTTATATTTAGGCCAAAAATGTAATAATTATAATATTTTATCCTTCAGGTACGTAATATGTCATAAATTTGATATCATCTTCATCATTGGTGTGATAGATGTCATAGATGTTAGGGAATCTAGCCCAAGTGTCCAAGAAGCTCCCATTTGACTCTTCCCCTCCCATGTAAGTTACATTTCCTTCCAAATTATAAATATGATGAATATTTCCAAGTTTATTATCCTTCTAACTCATCCAATAACATTAATCTTCCCATGGATTCAAAATTGCAAGAGGAGGATGCCATGTGGCACGTAAATTCTAGCTTGTGCAGGCCCCATAATCTCCATGTGTCTCCATGCTCCATTGCCACTTCAATTTTCTCTTGTATTTATTTAATTAGCTCCATTATTAAATATTTCTTCCATTCTAATTTATGAACATAATTTATTATCTCCCTTGTTAAAATTCCAAATGTATCCATCCAACCTAGGGAACTAGTAGGATTGATGGAATTGTCTTGCTATGCAATTATTTGAATGGGGACATTACAGTCCTCCCCACCCAATATTTATTGTCCTCAATCAATTTCATATTTGGATGCTGCAAAATATTCTCCTCTTCCTATGTGGCATCTTCACTTGGTACTCCTTCCCTTGCACCAACCTCTCTCTAATGGTTCTGCTCATTGATTTTCTTTAGCTCCAACTTGAGTAGTGGCACTCATGTATTGCAATTTTGTGTTCCCAAAAGTAAAGAGATGTGGATTGTGCATATTGATATATCCTGTAACATCACCACTAACATCAAAATTATTAATCAAATCCATAAAAAAACAAATATGTGCAAATAATATTTACCTCCATACTTTGGAAACCTTCTCTGAACTTTCACCCCTCTTTGCTTCTATATAATTCTTTGAAGTTGGCGTTGAGTTACCAAAATTTGAGTTTATTAATATTCCAATAAAATTTCAAAGAGGAAACACCATGCTTGTTGTTTCACAACTCTGATTACAATCATCTTCTCAAGTGGTGAATAAATATCCAATGCTACTTGTTGCTCCCACAATTGAAACCATTGAGACAGAAAATGATATTAGGGTCCCATATGATCCTGATACATGCATGGTGTGAAATTCCTATGATGAAATTCCATGAAAACTAAGCATGTGAAAATTGAATCCATCTCTCAAAAGTTCTCCCACATAGGAAACTATAACACTTCTCTACAAAGATGAACTCAAACAACTGAAGGTTGGTTTTCTTTCTCAAACCAACAATCAAAATGCTACTCCAAGTGAGATGAAACCAAGCAATGTCAAGATCCCATTGCTTGTATTGAACCCTTACAAACATCATGAGTACAAAATATATATCATGAAAGTACATAACAACATCATACAAATGTACTTCAAGAAGGTACCTCATCAAAGAATCATGAAAGTGCTTGTTCATCCAAGTAAGTAGATCATCATGTGGCCCATACACACAACAATAAAGTATTATATCATATCTTCTCCAATGAAATAGGTGAGGATCCCATGTCCTATAATGCTTCTCAAAAATAATGTAAGATGCATCAAAATAATCAGCCATGTGTTCTTTCATCCAAGAAGCGAATGAAGAACCTCCACCAAAATATGAACCAAATAAGGAGCAAAGAAAACATGAAGACTTCAGGTGGATCAAATAAGTATAATCAATACACCCATGAATATGTATATCATCATGAAATAACAGAGTACTTTACTGCCAATAATAATGTTCTTCAATCACATATCTCTTCACCCAAGTGTGAGACGAAGTTCCTCCAACATCAAATAGACTAGGCAAGGAGCAAGGAAAATCACGAGTCTCCAATTGACTCAAGTAAACATCATAGGTGAACCCATGTAGATGTGTATCATCATAATGTAACAAAGGATGCTTCTGAAAATTTAAATAATATGGTTCTTTAATCATGTCATCATCAAAATGAGAGATATAAATTCCATACTCTTCATGTGGCACTATAAAAAAGAAACCTTTCTCCCATACTTCATATTGATGAATGCTCCAAAATTTGGAAGTGTAGGATGTAGGTGAAAGAACCAACTCACCCAAATGATCATAAAGTGCAAAATTTTCATCATGTAAAGGATCCATATAGGTAGGATTATGCACCTCCCTTTGAAATGAAAAACTTCCCTCATGGGTTGGTTTCGAGGTGGTGGAATCATGCACTTCTTCAAAAAGTGTGTAACTATTTTCAAGAGGAAACTCAAGTTCATATTCCACCACAACCAATGATTGGATATCATCAATATAATATTCAAAAACATCAAGAACCTACAATTTTTCATGTTTCTCATGATCCATCATGCCATGAGAATCCTCCAAGAAATCTACCATATGACAATCTGAAACATAGGAGGAAGGAAAAGTATCTTTCAACCTCTAAAGAAGTTACTCATTTTGAATTTTGAGCTTATGAATATCTTCATTATTATTCAAGTAGGATTCATGTAACCATTCACCTAGCTCAATGAAACTTTTTCCATCAAAAATCAAAGACATGAAATTAATTACCTTTGATGTTGCACATTGCTCTTTGAATCTTCTCCATGTCTTCAAGGAAGGATGACTCCTCCAATAAAGAAACTTTCATACAAGAATTTGATACTAATTCTTGAGTGTCATGGAGAATTCTAAGGGCCTCTTGGATATCCCTTTCACTCATATTCAAAGACCCTTCAATGAAGGATGGTTCATGAGACCGAACCTCCTCTTCTTTTTTCTTCTTGATTTGATCAACTTCTTGAAGCTCAAGTGGTGATGGGGAAGTTGATATTGGTTCTTAATTATTTGTCACAAGGTATTCATATTCATGATTATGAGAAATTTTTATTGCAGAAACATTTTCCAATCTGATCTCTATGTCACCAACACAGATTTGTGAGCACCCATCAATAGGTACTCCTTCACAGTGCAAGAATCCATTAGTAGATGCCCTTTGGTCCATGTCCACATTAGAATGTGTCTCGGAATGATATTATATATTTTCAAGGGACTCTTTTTAATTATCATGAGATGTTTCTTCATCTTTTTAAAATTCACTTGGGAGTGACTTTCGATCCTCATAATGTAATTCTTTTTCGGTTTCACTGCCCACAGAACTTGGTGGCTCCTTGGTCTCCTCCATACTTGTGGATTGTTGATTGTTCCTTAATGAGTTATCATTTTCCTTCTTCTAAAAACATACATATTTGATAATATACTCTTGGAAATAATACCCTTTACGAATATCCCATCTCAAATTCTTATACCCCTGGTAGCATGCCTCAATAACTTTTGGCTGTAATTTCTTCTTTCGTTGGTGGGGGAGGAAGGAAAGTGGACTTGGTGGATTGATTATGAAACCAAGACATGTATGAAAAATATTATTAAATGGATAGTATTAAAGCACAGGTGAAATGGACATGATTTGACACCACTTGTAGTGTCCCTTTTTAATAGTTTTTATTAAAATGACCAATTTTTCACTTTTTTCCCTATTTCGACCTTTGACTAGTTTTGATGTCTAGGTATCCAAATTGACCCAACTGCTCCCAAATATTATGAGAATATATATGAATGATATTAAGACTTGAATATTATGTTCAGGGATTATTTATGACCCTTCAAATACTTCTGTAAACTTGTTTAATATTCTGGCCAAGGTAGGAGTTTTCACTAGCAAATTGGGGTTCCACTAGCTCTCTCTCTTCACAAATGCAAATTTCTCAAATGATCAAAAGCCCTTCTCTTGGTTTATCCTTTCATTTTATAAAAATAATTAGCATTATAATTTTACCAATCCATCCACAAACTCAATCCAATTCAAATTAGGGTGTGTGCTTAAGATTTTCCATGTGTCCTCCCTTCCCTAGCCTTCCATCTTCCCCCAATTCGAGTAGGGACCCATTGAGCTTCCCAAAATCACATGAGAGCCTTATTGGATGTTATATTTAGACCTGAAATGTAATAATGGTAATATTTCAGCCTTCAGGTCTGAAATATGTCATAAATTTCATAGCATATTCATCATTGGTGTAATAGATGTCATAGATGTTAAGGAATCTAGCCCAAGTGTCCAAGAAGCTCCCATTTGACTCTTCCTCTCCCATGTAAGTTACATTTCCTTCCAAATTAGACCTATGATGCATATATACAAGTGTATTATCCTTCTAAATCATCCAAGAACATTAGGATTCCCATGGATTCGAAATTGCAAGAGGAGGATGCCATGTGGCACATAAATTCTAGCTTGTGTTGGCCCCATAATCTCCATGTGTCTCCATGCTCCATTGCCACTTCAATTTTCTCTTGTATTTATTTAATTAGATGAATTATTAAATATTTATTCCATTCTAATGTCTGAACATCATTTATTATCTCCCTTATTAAAATTCCAAATGTATCCATCCAACCTAGGGAACTAGTAGGATCGATGGAATTGTCCTGCCATGCAATTATTTGAATGGGGACATTACATAATGTATTAATGTTCATTGGGTTAACCATGATTGAACTCCCTAAAAAAAATGGATATTCATGTATGGATATTTTTTACCCCAAGGAAATCTAGCACTAATTCCCCCCAATCAAAATATACCACTATGTGGAATGTTAGATGCAAAGGGGGCACATGTGCCCATGCCTCCGATTGAGTGGAGAAGAAAACATATATGGGGTAGGCTTGAACCAATAAAAAATATAGATATAGGGGATAGGTTAGACATGAAAAAATTTCCACTAAATAGTGGGAAATTATGCATGGGTACTAATGGACCATTGAACAAAGCAGTAGTAAAATTAGATTCAAGAGGAAGTGAAGCAGGAATCGAATGGAAACTGGGAAAGGTCATCCTAAAAGAAGAGGGATTTGTACTTTTCAAACCACAGTGTAGGTTCTCAAGTAAGAATCATCGAAGATGATGGAGTCCATCCAAAACCTACAACTCATTATGCATTCACACTAACTTATCCTTAAGAAGTTATATTAACTATTGGATTTGCCTGCCTCGTACCATATAATTCACCATTTTTCTTCGTATGATCAAAAAAGGATAATGTATCACTTGACCCAAGAATATTAAACTCAATTCCTTAGCTAGAACTAGGATTTGTGTTGGGTTTAAAAATCCTAAAGGATCAGTGAGATCCTTCATCTGGTGTCTCGTAGAAGACTCAAAGGAGGAAATATAAAAAAAATAAAACAACAAGCAATACTCCCTATAAAGTTCCTAAAAGGATTGCAAAAAGCAAGCAAATCTTGAATGAAAAGTTGTTGGCTATTGACAACTAATTAAAATTCAATAAAGATCTAGAATTCAAGTCTTTAGAAGGTCGGATTGGGATGATTAGGGCCTAATTAAAACCAACCAAGATTGAGAGACAATTACCACACTGCCTTAAACCAATCACCAAGGGTCACAAGATATTCCCCTTGTAGTGACCTAACTAGAGATACCTAGGAAAAGAAACTATGGTTACCACTTCACGCTAGGTGGTCATCTAGGACAGTCACTAGAAAGGGATTCTATGAATGAGTAGGAAACATAAGCCTTGTAAACAAGTCTTAGAACCAAAACTGATATTTAACAGTGGTGTCACCCCAAGTACTTTCCACTCCTGATCAATTATTAGACATGCATAACCCCACTAAATGAAGAACTAGGGGACAATATGGACACTTGAACTAAGCTCTGTTTAGACCGATGAACTAGTACTTTTCTTTAAATATTGAAAGTTGTCTAATATTCGACAAACAACATCAACTGTATCTGATGATTATACGATACCACCGACAATAACTATAGTCAATTATTCTTTTTTACTTCGTAAGATAGCCAACTTAATCCCCCATATTTTCTATAGTGATGTCATACATCCGACACCAAATGTCATTGGATATCATTACTTCTTCATAGGGTTAAGGGTCTAATATCCAACATACAAGTGTTACATATCCGACAATTATTCCCCATATTTTTTACAGTGATGCCATACCTCCAACACCGAATGTCATCAGATATCATTACTTAATCATGTTTTTAAGGGTTGAATATCCGATGGATAAGTGTCGCATATCCAACAATTATTTCATAGAATATTTGACAATCATTTCGTCGAATATCCGACAATTAATTCATAGAATATCCGACATATACGTCCGTAGAAAATCCTACATGTAGTTGTCACATATCTGACATTTATATGAATATATATATGGTTGAAAATTTGACCATTTTTTGTCAAAAAGTCAATGAGACCATATTTTAGTTAGATATTCGACGAAAATCAATCGACGTTTCTAAAAGTTGAGGCCTGGCAGATGGTCGACAGATTGATGTCAAAAATCATACCTATGTGCCATCGGATTTTGAGTTCAAATTTTGTTGTGCTTGTTTCTACTGAGAAGTAGGACTATGTGTAGAGTTTGTGGAGGTCTCTGTGATTTGATGTTCACCTTTAGAGGAAATTCTGAAAAAGGGAAAATTTCCCAATGTGGGATATTATCTTCTTATGCTTCTTGGTTGTGATCAAATAGATTGCAATAGGTGCAACTGTCTTTGGTGTCTGATAGAGATGTCTTCCCAAAGTGATAATGAAACTATGAGGCCATAAATCATATACAACATGACACTTCCACATATATGGTTCCCTACAATAGCATCACAGACTTCAAGTGGGACCACATCACATAATAGCTCATCTTTGAAAGAATTCATGTCGTATGGTAAATGACACACATGATTTCCACATATACCTTGTCCTTAGTTTAGCCAACTGATGGTGTATGGTTGTGGGTGTGGTGTTGTCGGTATCTCCAATATCTTAATGAATTTAGCTGATATCAGGTTCTTTAAGCTGCCACTATCGACGAAAAAATGTAGGGGGATTCCCTTCACCCACATTTGTGATTAGAATAGGTGCTTGTCTACCTCTAACCCTTCTAGTTCCTCTAGATGAATCTATGTGGTAACGATGGTGATGGTAGTTTCTGCATCAATGATCCACTTCCCCTTGTTTGTGACTATGATTTTGGGTTCTAAATTGGAGTCAAAACCATATCTAGTCTAAATATTTAATCTTGACCACCAATGACTGCTTTTAGCGACCTTCATCATTGTTGTGCTAGGGAATTGATGGAACTTGCAACACTCTCTAGTGTCCTTATTAACCTTCTCGTTTCCCTTTTTAGATAATTTTTCCTTAGGCTGGTTATCCTTGTAATTTCCATTTTTTTGTGGCTCTGAGATGCCTTTTCCATGCTTCTATTGTAGCATATTTGTAGGCCCAAAATCTCTCCTATTCTTTTGCAGAAATTTCTGCTCTATTTTGACAACATATGGATAAGAAAATCCTAGTGAAGATATGTCCAAGAATTCCATCTCTTTTTGGATGTATCAATGTATCCCACTATGATATTTTATAACCAGGTGCCACTCAGAGTCTCTAATACCCAGATTTGTACGCAAGGTATGAACGTTGTTAGTGTACTCCCGCACTGCTTGGTCCCTCTCTTGTCATAGTGTAGTCCATCTCATGTACTAGTCATCATAGTTTCCCACAGGGTAATATTGTTCCTAACGACATATATAAAAGATGCTCAAGAGGGATTGGCCTCAAAATTTCAGAATCCTCTATCAAGGTATGCTTGCAATAAGTTCCCACCATTTTTTTACATGGGGAACAACCTTAAGGAGTGCAAAGGTGATATTTTCCCTGTTTGAAAAATTGTGGAAAGAGAAATACTCTTCTAGCATACTCAACCATTTATCTAGGGAATCAACAGTGATCTGGCCTTCAAATAAAGGGAAATAAAAGCTAACTTGTACCTTGAATGGTGTGGCTCCTTTGAAATGACCGCTTTGTGATCCTTCCACTGATGTTAGCATTTATTGAAGGATCTAGGCATAATTGTTTATCATCTCGTTCCTCTATCGTGCGTGGGATTCATCGAGCAAAAGCTTGATAGTATCTATTTCTCCATCAACTCTCTTTTCCTCATCCATGGGGGGTGGTTTAGGCCACTGAGGGAAATCTATATCAAGCTCAACTAGTTCAAGATCCAATTCTCTATATACAAAACTTGTTGGGTACATGCACTGAGAGACAACATTGAGCAAATTGCTTTGATACCAATAATATGGATTTATGTGAGAACAAAATGAAAGAGCATATATATAATCACATACACAAATATATTGCAATGAACACATTGATACAATAAACTCATATTCTATTAAATGAATGACACATAACATATTGTACATAAAATTAGCTAGAATGGTGGTATCTATATCTTTGAGACAAGATGTGGTGTTTATGTTCATCCATCATAATATTATGTTCATTCATCATAATATGATTACAATGGGAGGATAAAGGGCCTTTTTATCATAAGAATGAGGGGGGGAAACCCAAACATATAAAACCTAACCCTAGGATATGAACCATAAACAGGTTTTCATGCCCCGAGGTGGTTAGTTGAGGTGTCAAATTCTCGGGGGCATAACTTTTGTGTATGATATCCATTTAGGGTGATCAGTAGTCTGTTGGAAAGGTATAGCTGAGAAGTACACATGTCACCTATATAATCCTACCTTCAACTCTAAATAGAATATGGCATTGTTAAAAAATGGCGTTTAGGGACTCAAAACAACCCTCGAATTTTTAGACACAAAAAACTGTAAAAACTGCCAAATTGGAAAAAATTATATTGAGCTGGTGGAATAGATAGGAGGCCACCGATATCCATCTGGAGAATTCCTTTGGACCGGAAAAATTCCAAAATGGAAAAAGTATTTTGATTCGATAAAATAGGTGGGTGGCCACTGATATCCATGTGGATTAGTCCTAACCCTTAAGAAGCAATGGTTTTTATTTTTCCAAATCCCTCATCATATGGCAAGCTATGTGCTAAGTTTAGATATTGGTGAGACATTTGCTAAAGTGAAAAGGATGCATTTATTTGACAGCCTGATAGGGTTGTAATTATTGTTTATGCAGGATGTGTTAGACTCTTTCAACAAGTTCAGTTTCCTTATTATCCCTTGTATGAATTAGTGTGTATGATTTCTTTCTGGAGAGCACCTTGAATGCATGGCCTTGGATTGTAAAGGTACCCAGATAGTTGAGGAAACAATGCCTTTGTGTTCTTGTTTCTACTGAGAAGTGGGACTATGTGTAGAGGTTGTGGAATTCTATGTGATCTGTTGTTCACCTTCAGAGGAAATTGTGAAAAGGGAAAATTTCCCAATGTGGGAGATTATCTTCCTATACTTCTTGGTTATGATCAAAGAGACTACAATAGGTGCAACTGTCTCTTGTATCTGATTAATTTTCCTCCCAAAGTGACAATGAAACTATGATTCCATAACTCATATTAAACATGATGCTACCACATATATGGATTCCCTAAAAAAGCATCACAAACTTTAAGTGAAGACACATCACATAGTACCTCATCTTTTAAAGGATTCATGTCATTAGAGGAAATTTCAACTCAAAATGGGCCTTTTAACTTTTATTCAAATTCCATGTCATCATGTGTTAGCCAATGAAATTGCTTTAAATTTGAAAT
>LPNX010931977.1:118489-138376 GCA_001517045.1 Pseudotsuga menziesii
GCATATGGTAAATCACATTGATGATTGACACATATAACTTGTCCTTAGTTTATCCAATTGATGGTGTATTGTTGTCGATAGCTCCAATATCTTGATGACTTATGATGATATCAGGTTCATTTGGCTGCCACTGTCGACAAAAAAATGTAGGGAGATTCCCTTCACTCACATTTGTGAGTAAAAGAGGTGCTTATCTACCTCTAGCCCTTCTATTTCATCTATCTTAATCTGCATGGCAGTAAAGGTGACACTAGGTTCTGCATCAATGATCTGCTTCCCCTTATTTATGACTATGATGTTGGGTTCTAAATTAGAGTAAAAACCAAATCTTATTCTAAAGCTTTGATCTCGACCACCAATGACTGCTTTTAATGACATTCATCATTTTTGTGATAGGGGATTTTATGGATTTCACAACACTTTCCAGTGTCCTTCTTAACCTTCCCATTTCCCTTTTAGGATGTCTTGTCCTTCGGTTGGTTATCCTTGTAATTTATTTTATTTTGTCGCTCTGGGATGACTTTGCCATGCTTCTTTTGCAACAGATTTGTAGGCCCAAAATATCGCCTATTGTTTTGCTAAAATTTATGCTCTATTTTGACAATATATGGATAAGCAATTCCTAGTGAAGAGATGTCCCAAAATTCCATCTTTGTTTTGATGTAGCGACATAGACCACTACGATATTTTAGAACCAGGTTCCGCTCAGAGTCTCTGATATCTAACTTTGTGCGCAAGGTATGAACATTGTTGGTGTACTCCGACACTGCTTGGCCCCTCTCTTGATGCAATGTAGTCCATCTCAAGTACTAGTCATCATAGTTCCTCGCAAGGTAATATTGTTCCTTAACGACATATATAAAAGAGGCCCAAGTGGGACTAGCCTCAAAATTTCAAACTCCTCTAGCAGTTTTTGCTCACAATAAGTTTCACACCAATTTTTGACATGGGGGGAAACCTTAAGGAGCGCAAAGGTGATCGTTTTCGTGTTGGAAAAATTATGGATAGAGTAAAACTCTTCTAGCAAACTCAACCATTTATATAGGGAATCAACATCTATATAGCCTTAAATAAATAGATATCACATTTAACTTGTACCTTGAAGGGTGTGGCTCCTCTAAAGTCATTGCTTGATCATCCCTCCATTGATGTTAGCATATGTTGAAGGATCTAGGCATAATTTTCTATCATATTATTCCTCTGTCGTATGTGGGATTCCTCGAGCAACAACTTGATAGGATATATTGATCCATCATCTCTCTTTTCCTCGGCCATGGGAGGTGGTTTGCGCCACCAAGGGAAATCTCTCTCAATCTCAATTAGTTCAATACCTAAATCTTAATATCCAGATCTTGTTGGGTACATGCAATGAGAGACAACAAAGAACTGATTGCTTTAATACCACTAATATGGATTTATGTGAGAGCAAAATGAAATAGCATATATATAATCACATACACAAATATATTGCAAGGAACGCACTGATACAATAAACTCATATTATATTAAAGGAATGAAACATAACTGATTGTAAAATAAAATTATCTAGAATGGTGGTAGTTATATATTTGAGACTATATATGGAGGTTATGTTCATTCGTCATAATATGATTACAATGGGAGGCTAAAGGGTCCTTTTTATCATAATCATGAGCGAAAAATACCTAAACACCAAAAACCTAACCCTAGGGGATGAACTATAAAAAGGTTTGTGGGTCACAAGGTGGCTAGTTGAGGTGTCGATTTCTTGGGGAAATAACTTTTGCATACGATATCAGTTTAGGGTGCTAAATAGCATGTTGGAAATATATAGCCAAGAAGTACACATTTTGCCTATTTATACCCACCTTTGGCTATGAATGGACTTTGGCATCCCCAAAGAACATTCTTCAAGGCCTCAAAATATCCCTAAAAGTTTTAGACATGAAAATTTGTAAAAACTTCCAAACTAGAAAAAATATCTTGAGCCGGTGGAATAGGTGGGTGGCCACCAATATCCATCTGGCGCATTCCTCCAACCCAAAAAACTGCCAAACTAGAAAAACTATTTTGAGGTAGTGGAATAGGTGGGTGGCCACCGATATCCATTTGGATTACACATTACATACATTATCCCTTTGGTTACCTCCCTAGGCACATAAACACACACACACATATATTCTAGATAACATATCTTAGGGAAAACCCATGGTAAATTCCCCTCATTTTGAGGATGGTACCTATGGTATATATTATAGGTTAGATATCTTGGGGAAAACCCCAATCACTTCCCCACATTATAAGGATGGTACTTAGGCTAATCCATATATTCTTCAAGACACAAGTCCAAGTCAACAATAGGGCTCAAATACATTACAACAATATACTCATTAATGAGCTCAACATGTCAACATGTCACTTACGAGAATAAAATATGGGTGGGGAGGATTAAAATCCATCCCTCAACTACTTCGGGTAGACCCATTATGTTTTACTTTTGGGTGACAAAGGAAAATTACAACAAGTCTCCCTTAATGATAACTTCCTTCATCATGAGCAAAGTAATCAATGTGAATAAATTTGGGCTCTATCAAAGTGTTTTGGAAAATACATTTGATCATGACACTACTATAAATGAATACATTATATTGAATCTTGGATTAAATGTAAAATCATGACTTACATTAAAAACATCCTAACCATGATGAAGTACTAGAATGTTCTCAATGGAGAGTATATATGCATAACTATAACCTCACAAACACCAACAGATGAACCTCTTCAAAATTAGAGAACAAAGCATAAGCTTAACTAGAGATTCATAGTTTAGAATTGTAAGCTTCAAAAAATCTTCAGATGAACCTCTTCACATCTGAATATGGAAACACAAGTTTAAGTGAGAATATGTAGAAATGGTCATTTAAGATCACACTCAAACCCCAAAAATGTTATAAATTACCATTCTTCAAAATGGCATGGATAGAAAATAAGCTTATGACCATGCTTTATGTTGGTCAAGAATCGAACCAAAAACCTAAACATGCTTATGTCGTGGTCAATAATATCAATAAGTGCTCCAAACACCACATGCAATAATATGTTTTTCCCATCATAAAGCATGAACATGTGTCGAAAAGAAGTAAGAAATAAAAATGTGATCTAAGTTGTTAAACAAAAGTATTGCTACCATTATCGATAAATCATAAACAAGAGCAATGAAGATTGTATGATTGTATAGTCAATGAAACCTTGCAATAATATGTCCTTAAGTGAGATCTTAGATTTCATCGTGACAAATAATCAATTCATCCACAACAAACCCTAATAGTGGGCGCTCTTAATTGTCAATTTATAAGAATTGTGGCAATATGAATGGTGATTCTAAGGTGAAGAGTGATAATGTGTGTCATCGATGTGATTAGAATTTCTATATAGCTTCAACGCGAACGATGAGTCATTCAGTTATGATGCAATGAAAGGTGCATGAATTGGATCATAAATATACATATTATTGAATACGTAGTGCATGTTTTTGTCTTGATGAAGCAGTTTAAGAAACAATGGAATATACATATGGCATTGAGATCTTGACATATTCAAGGTCTAGAGCTCTTACTAGTCTAATCTCATGCTCAATTTGAGTAGCAATACCATGAACATATTTTTCATTCTGCATACATATATCTCATATGATGAAATAACTTGCATTAAATACCTTCAATGTATTTCTCAAAATCAAGAAAATACAACATATGAGTAACTACCAATGCAAGAAGATAAATAATAGCAAGGTTGATATTATTTTGTAGAGTATTAATATCTCTTCTTTTTCCTCTATATCATTGTTGGAATTATAGCATATAAATTACATGGTTTCCTTCATTTTGTGTACAATACTCTAATTAAATTCATAGAGTCTCCTCTCAATGGGCTTATTATTTTATACCAATTGTTTTTCAAACAATATATCATGATCATTGTTTAATTGTTGATTCCCATTAAATAATTTGATAATCTCCCTTCTAAATTCACTTATTTTTCTATAATATTTTCATTAACGTTACACAAGTTTTGGATGGTATTTTCCTTCTCCGCTATTGTTGAAGCATAGGATCATGAACATTGTTTTGATACATATAAAAAAATTGGTGTTAGATTCCTTAGTAAAAGAAATAAGCTCCTTAAACCTTGTAATGGTACATTTCAAATGAGTGATAACATCCTAAAAGATGCAAGTTTTCATTCTCATTAGGAAAGGAGTATTTTAAAACATGAGAGAGATACACAATAACCAATATGATATTATGAACAAATGGTGCAATTATTACATATGATTCCATATCCTTATATATATTTCCTCATGAAGCAAACCATTTCCACTTGTAAATGTGGGATATATTTTCTTTACAAAAAAATTATAAACACATAACTAAGTAATCAAGTGATTTTTTTCATAGCATGTAAACCGTATATCCTAAACCCACTCTTAAGGATTATAGCATTGAAACAAAAACTAGATAAAAGAAAACACATATTAATTGAAAACAAAATATTAGAAGTAATCACACCAAATATTCTTTGGAGGCTTCTTCTTTGAAAACAATTCCTAGACTAGGTAGATCTCCATTAAGTTTCCTCGTAACCCTTGTAAAAATTTAGCTCCTAAGTTGAATTCTCAAGTTCCTGGATCCCACCTTCTTGAACTTATGAATTACAAATCTCTCAAACTATTGGAAAACCATCTATTTTGAGCTACATCTATAGTACTCATCAAGTTGTATCATGACCCTCATAAGGGTATAATTTTTAAGATTCATAAACTTTAAAACTATCTGAGTAGCCATCCATGCTGGTCTTGTTGAACCTTTTTGTTGCCATCGACGTCAAAGGAAAAAAAACACAAGGCTTACTTTGTCATTAATAAACCAACAAGGTCTGTGTTGTCATTGATGTCAAAGGAAAATGAAGGTTTGAGGTCAAACACCAAATATGATGTGACAAAAGTGCATGGAATCTTCCTCATACAAAGCCAGTTTGAATAAATACATGGAAAAATATGTGGAACTCTAGAAAATGAAAAGTCCCACTATGACACGAGTCATATGTGCACATATAACAACTTAGAAGAAGTACATGAAAGACAAGGATGGGAACAAATACCACTATAGTATGTGACTTATGAAATAAGTTAGAAGCAGAACATGAAATTCAAGGATGTGCGCAAACACCACTAAGATACGAACTTGTGTGTGAAAATCCCACAAAGAAAATGACGTATGTGTGCTAAAGACCACAAAGTTGAGTTGCAAAAAGTGGCACGCCAACACAGAAGATAACTTGATCAAGACACAAACACCGACACAGAAGATAACTTGATCAAGTTATCTTATGATATTCAAAAAAAATATTCTGGACTTTTTCTACGCAGTTTGAAACACTACAGATGAAAGAAGAGAAATACATTACAGCCTATTTTCTCGGAGTTGATTATATCATGAATTATACGAAAGGACTTGATGCAACCATTGAAGAAGATTCAATTGTGAAAAAAATATTTACAACATTATTACCACAATTCAACTAAAATGTATCAGTTTTAGAAGATAGAGCCAGTTTAGACAAGTTTACAAAATAAGAGTTGCATGGAATTCTCAAAGACTATGAAACAAGGACCAAAAAGGATAATGGTTTCAGAAAAGAACTAAGCCTTTAAGGCCACAAAAAAAACCCAAAAACAACAAGCATGAGTGTAAGATCTCATATGGCATGTCTAATGAAGAAGAAGCAAACCTCGTGAGAAAGATAAAAAGGGGACATGGAAAGTATAAAGGGAAGTTTCCTTTCAAATTCTTCAAATGTGGAAGAATTAGACACTTTGCCTCGAAATGTATGTAAGAGGAAAGTAAAGACAATGTGAGTGAAGAAGAACTAGATTACCATGAACAAGGGAATAAGTATCAACAAAGTAGAGTTGGGAATAAGAAAAAAAATTCCAAACAAAGGAAAAGTCTCTACACCAAGGAGGACAGTTGTTCATATAAGGAAGAGGACAACCATGATGGCTCAAGAGAAGTATTATTTATGGCACTGATTCAGAATGAAGACTCATCATATGGAGGGAAATCGTCAGTCAAATGGACTCATGAAAGGACATCTAAACCATAAAGGAAGTGGACTTACAATGGGATCTATATGTCCCCTCCAAAATATAAGACTGAAGAAAGGTCAAGCTGCATAGAAGAATCTTCCAAATACGAGAAGAACATAGAAAGTAAATGTTCTTATAATGGAATCCATTTTTCCATATTCAAAATCTGAAGGGAAAGAAAAATCAAATAGAACAGATGAGAGCTCAAAATATGAATATGAGGAAAGTATCGAAGTCGATTGGAAAGAGAACTAGTTAGTGCACTGGAAAGAATTAAAGAAATAAATAAGAAGTAATAATTCACTAAAGGAGAAATTGGAAAAAGAAGAAGAGTTATTCAAGCACATCGAGGACATACACGAAGTAATGGAAAGATGGATGAATGACAAAGAAAAGGAGCTTGGAAATATTTGGATTGCACAAATATCAAGATTAAAGAACTTGAGGAAAATAACCGGGTACTGGAAGAATATATGAAAGGATTGGAAGCAGAAAAATGAACTACTTAAAAAACAACTTGCACAAAAGGAAATATAAAGTTCACATCTTAAAACTAAGGAGGTTTGTGCAAATCAAAGTGAAATTGAAACATGTATGGATGCAAATACCTAAGCTAAATTCAACGGCATCTTGATAATTCTAGATAATATTTTGAGCAATCAACGATTCCTAGAAGACAAAACAGACCTTGGCTATAGAGGAGCAAGTGATAATATCCACGACAAAGAGGAAGCATTTGTTCCAGAGTGACATAATGCATTTCAGTGAAGTTATGCTATGCCTACAAAATGTGTAACTCGGGTATGCTAATACTTTCAATTACAAAAATATTTTTTGTGCAGTGAAATGTTGGAGATGTAAATATGTTGCCCATATAGAAAAATATTTTCATACTGTAACATGTTATGTGCGTGATGAATTTGGACACAAAACTCAACATTGTTCCAAGAAAGTAAAGCATCAAATAAGAACCATTTTGTATAACTCTAGCAAAGAAGAATGGAGAAAATAACAAAGGTGACATGTACAAAAATAAAGGAAAATTGTTCACAAAAAGACATGGGTAAAGAAATTTCTTCGAATATGCGCAAAAGAAGCAATAAACTTCAATGCGGCTTAAACAACAAGTAATTGTTTCCCCCCTTGTTAACCAAGAAAATAATACAAAATGGATCTTTAAATCTCATTGGGCCACATATAGCATATAAAATAGAACCAGAGTTCTAGTGATTGCATACAATGAAGAGAAACAAAATTGAAGTTGATAAAATCCAAAGGATGAAATTGAGACGAATAGCTCAAAGACGTAGTCCAAGATATAATTCTGCATCATAACTGATAATAAGATGTGAAGGTCACAGTTCTGTATCCATTGAAGTTGGCTTGACGACTTCTGATGATTGCAATACCGAAAACAAATTCAATGTCAAGGATGAAGGATTGACATTAGCTTGTTCAGCATGAATGTGATATAGAATGTTGAGAGTCGATCGGTGTTGCTGCTCCAGTAGATTAACTCAGTTGGCCATATTGGACACCTTCTTTGAAGTATGATGGTTAAACTGATATTGGTGGTGCCAATGCATGAATTCCATCTCTTTGAATTGATACTTCCATACCCTTAGGTCTACTCTCAACCTTCCAAAATCTAGTTGTTAAGGCTGAATTATTGGGCGTAGACTGTCGATGGGATTGTTAGAACCCTAAACACAAGAATACATGATGAATATGGAAGAAGAAAAACCCAACAAACTCGATGAAAGATGAACCAAGGAGATGGGATTTTCAATGCACAACCAACTTATAAAACTTTAAAGAAAATCTCTTACGCGTCGAAGAGATGTTGAAGTTAATGGATTCGTGTGGTGTGAAATCCGAAAGTGATCATGAAGACATCAAAATTTATTGCATGGATTGATGAATATTGGAAAAATGACAAAAAGTAGAAATCCATTTCATGGGAGTGATTCGAAGGGAATGATTTTGCTTAAAAGATCTAGTACGAAAGCATCAGATGGACATTTTCACATAAGTTGTCGATCATATAATTTTATTACCACGCATGCTGACAAATGGAAATATGTGTGACTGCAGGATAATTTAATGGCATACATCAAATCTCCTCGTGTGTGAAATCCAAGAAAATATCTCATGAGAACCACATTAATTAATACGCACACAACATCAATAATTGAAAATAGCAGTGACAAGGAAGAATGACATAGTTCAATGTACTTGACACAGAAAGGGATTATTTTGGACATTACAATGGATCCGACACACTAAAGGAAAGACATAAAGGAACTAATAAGAATGAATATAGGGGAGTTAATGAAAAATAAGAATCCCTTTGTGATTGATTCAAGAGGGGGAAAATGAAAGAAACTAAAAGATAGATCTGTGCAACAAAGGAATAAACACAAGGAATCCTTTTGCACACAGAAGAAGAGCTCAAATTTAGGGGATCTCATGGAAATTTGATGTTTACATCAATGCTAAAGGGTGATATTGTTGAAACTTTTTTCTGTCATTGATGTCAAAGGAAAAATCAACAAGGCTTACTTTGTCATTGATAAACCAGCAAGGTCTGTGATGTCATTGACGTCAAAGTAAAATGAAGGTTTGAGGTCAAACACCAAATATGATGTGACAAAAGTGCATAGAATCTTCCTCATACAAAGAAAATTCAAAGAAATACATAGAGAAGAATGTGGAAGTCCAGAAAGTGCAAATATCGCACTATGACATGATTCATATGTTCACATATAACAAATTAGAAGAATAATATGAAATACAAGGATGTACGCAAATATCATTGTTAGGATATTTAGACACTTAGGAGTTAGTTAGGATCAACTTGTGTAATATATCCGTTAGGTAAAAGTGTGTTTCTTTAGTATGCATTAGTATGCATTTGTAATTATTCTAATTTGATGGTCACGATATGTTCTAGACATAGAGTGATCCGACGGTTCAACTTCTCTTCGATCATACCTAGCATTGATCAGTGGCTTAGCACCCGATTGCTCTATGATCTCTATTTAAAGAGCATAGAGGGTCCTTGTCTAGTTGATTGATTATGAGAAGCTCATGTAACTTTCTTTCTTTTGCATAATAAATTGCTCCAAGTAGCTATTTGGCTAGGGCCGTGGACTGTTTCCCTCTCGAGGGTTTTAACCATGTGACAAACATCGATGTGTTGATCTGTGATCTATTTGTGTGAAGCGGTTGCTCAAGGTGTTCAGTCTTTTGGGAGTACCCTGTGTACCCGATCATGGTATCAGAGCCCCCTTCCTCTTTCCATTCGTTTACGTCCCTTTTAAACTTAGCTCACTTGGTCCAAAGTTCCTTTATTCCTTAATAGGTCTTGAGTTCAAGTCTTATTAAGCTACTTTTTAGTGCATGCAATTTCTATTTTTAAGTTACTTTATTGTAAAATTACATCTCACATAAATAAAATAAAATAAAAAGTGAGTCACTTAAGTCTTTTAAGTTATTGCCGCACTATTTAAAAGTAACATTATTGTAAAAGTGAACATCACTTATTCTACCAAAAGTGATTCACTTAAAAGCAACTTTATTGTAAAGTGATTGTCAAAGGTTGATCTTGGGAAGAGGGGGGTTCCTTCTTTTAGTTGGTCAAGTTAATATCTGCCACGTCACTACTGGGGACATCTTCAACATTTTCTTTGATCAAGCATAACTTCATCATCCAGAATTAGTTTTCAGTGCTGTTTTTTTTAAACCGCATATTTTTTCGAGCTCTTCGCATCCAAATAGTTAGTATTTGTTTTTTTAGCCATTATTTTATAGTATGGCCACCCCTTGTGATATTATACTTATAAGTTCTAACTATTTCTCATGGAAATATCGTATGGAGGATGTTCTACGAAGTAGGGGACTTTTCAGGATAACCTCAGGGAAACAAACAGAATCCACTGATGATGATAAGAAAATTAAATGGACAAATAGATGTGATGAAGCTCGTGGATTGATTGGGATGTCAATCTCTACTGATTTGTGATTCCACATATCTGGAATTGATGAACCTGATATAGCTTGGAAAAAGTTGGAATCTGTGTTTGGTAAACACAATGAAATTCGGGGTCAACAACTTGAGAATGAGTTGCTTTACTTGAATCCAAATGATTTTTCATGCATTCAAGACTATTTATCTAAGTATAAAACTCTTAGACTCTTATGTGCAGAGTGCAATATTAAGAAAGAAGACAAACAATTTATTTATCATATTCTTTCCAAACTTGCACCTACATATTCTACTTTTGTATCTACATTCTACTCCATGAAAGAATCATTGACTGCAGCTAGCTATCAAGAGCCTAGTCTTGAATCCTTTTGTGATTCCTTAATTAGAGAGCAAGATAATCTCATTCACCATGGAATAATTAACAATGTAGATACATCTAGGAAAACCTTATTGTCCCAACAAAAAGAAAAGTCCAAGCCTCCCAAGAAACAGAATTTTCGCAATAATAAGCCAAACAACAAGGGTCCCAAACCCTCTTAGTTAGCTCCTTCTTTAAAAATGACAAAGGATCCAAGCCAAAAGGAAAGAATACTGAGCGTCATTGCAATTTTTGTGGGAAAGATAATCATGATGAATCTAAGTGTTTCAAGAAGATGGCAACCTTGGAAGCACCAATGAAGAAGCACCACATCAGCCTAGATTCATCTTCAGAATCTAACTCTCATGGACATGCACTTTGTGCTTCTGGTTACTTTTATACTACATCTTCTTCTTCTATTTCAAATGAATGGATCATTGATTCTGGAGCATCTTATCATATGGCTAAGGATCAAGCCATCTTTTCTACTATGCATGAATGTAACACCAAACAAATATTTGTTGGTGATGATAGATCTCTAAGTGTTGTAGGATCTGGAACAGTTCTAGTAGAAAATGGTCATTTCAGTGATGTACTCTGTGTTCCAAAAATTTCCTACAATTTGTTATCAGTCTATCAAATTACTCATTCAGGTGAAGGTAAAACTGTGACGTTTACAATTCACCAAGTTGTAATCAAGTATTTTAAAAATCCTTAAAATGTCCTTGCTACTGGAATTGTTGATGATATTACCAGGTTGTACAAATTTAACAACTTTGGGTCATCACCTTTTCCTTCATTTTTTGTTGCTCATAGTGATAACTTGAGCAAACTTTGGCATGAGCGATTTGGTCACTTAAATTACCGCTCATTGCAACAACTATGTAAAGACAATATGGTGACTGGTCTTCTGATGGTATCTTACAAGGATGATGTTTGTTCCGGTTGTGTACTCGAAAAACATCATCGAGACAGTTTTGACAAATGTGTCTCTTGGTACGCCTCGGTTCCCTTGGAGCTTGTGCATAGTGACTTGTGTGGTCTTCTTCCATCTGCTTCCTTTTCTGGTTTTAAATATTTCTTAAATTTCATTGATGACTACTCCAGGTGCACTTGGGATTACTTCCTAAAACTTAAGAGTGAAGTATTTAACATGTTCTTGGCCTACAAGGCCCTTGTTGAAAAACAATCTGGTCATAAAATTATTAAGTTAAGATCTGACAATGGAGGAGAATATGTTAACAACAAGTTCAATACTTTCTGCATTGAACAAGGAATCCAACAAGAGCACATTGTTCCATATACACCACAACAAAATGGAGTAGCTGGACAGAAGAACCGCACTTTAAAAGAAATGGCTAATTGTATGATCCAATCTAAGGGACTAAGTCTTCAATATTGGGCTGAGGCCATAAATTGTGCAAATTACTTAGTTAATCGCACACCCACTAAATTTTTACAAGGTATAACACCAGAAGAAGCATGGAGTAAAATTAAACCAGATGTAATTCACTTTCGTGTGTTTGGTTGTGAAGCATGGGCTCACATTCCAGATGAAAAACAGAAAGCATTGCAGCATAAAAGTGAAAAGTGCACATTTGTTGGATATTCAGAAGATGTAGAAGGTTATAGACTTCTTCATCTCCATTCACATGATATAATCATTAGAAGAGATGTTAAATTTGATGAAAATATCTTGGCCTGCGAGCCTAACTTGGCAGGTGTGCCATCTTTGGCATGCGAGCCTGATTCAGTGATTGTGCCTTCTTCTTCTTCTTCCTACTTCCTTGACAGGTTTCCAACTCCAGTTTCTGATGATGACAGTGAGGATGAAAATCCACCTCCGCCTACTCATGTTACTCCAATTGCACCAGCACCATTACTTCCTCGATCGGTCCGTTCAACATGTGAAGCAGTTGGTGATCTTGCCGATGATACTAGAGATCAACGTCGAACACGTTCTTAGTTTCAATGAGCCTCTTCTCTTTTGGCTCAAGTTTCTGAGAATCATGATCCAGAAACTTTTGCAGAAGCTTCAGAAAATCCGGATTGTGATGCAGCTATGGATGAAGAATATCGTTCGTTAATGGCAAACGATACTTGGGATCTTGTTTCTCTTCCAAAAGGAAGAAAACTTGTCAGATGTAAATGGGTCTATAGAACTAAGTATGCATCAGATGTAAGTGTTGAAAGACTTAATGCAAGGTTAGTTTCCAAATGTTTTTCCCAAGTTGAAGGGATTGACTACAATGAAACCTTTGCTCCTGTTGCAAAAATGAATTCCATCCACCTTGTTCTTTCCCTTGCAGCCTTACATAGCTAGGAATTCCATCAAATGGATGTCAAGTCTGCCTTTTTACATGGTGATTTACAAGAGGAAATTTACATGGAACAACCTCCTGGATATGTTCAGGATAACTCTAGCCTTGTCTATCTCCTTAAGAAATCCTTATATGGCCTTAAGCAAGATCCTAGAGATTGGTATGCCAAAATGGATAGCTTCCTCCTTGACAGTGGTTTTTCTAGATGCCATTCTGACTCTAATGTCTATACCAAGAAACTAGGAAACCATCTCATCATACTTGTTCTTTATGTTGATGATCTTATCCTTACTGGTAGTGACCCTAAGCTTTGAGAATAAATACTTGGATGCCTTGGATGTGATGTAGTAAGCTTTGAGAATAAATACTTGAAGAAAAACTATTTTAGGGCAAGCTTTGAATTCTTGGGGTGTCAATAGATCGATGATCAAAGAAATAAGATATTGCAAGAGAGATGATTTTCATGAAACAATAGAAGATGAACACCAAGAAGTGTGCAATATAGGAGAATACTCAGAATCGGGATGTGTGAAGGTTTAACTCAATAAATTGCGTAGACTGCAAAAGTGCAAAAGTGATTGAGTATTGTATAAGCGCAGATATCTGAAGTTCATAACACTGGAAAACATAGAAACACATACTACAGATTGTAGAAGCTACTTATTTTTCATAGATATATGAAGTTTGGATAATGCAATGAACTGAATAAATCATAGATATTATCACACATCATAGATAAGGAAATTGGCTATTATGAAGAAGATAACCAAGGGAAGTAAATAGACCAGAAAAGCTACAACTATTACAGTTTGTTAGAAACACATTGTAGATAAGGTAAATTTCATACTTTATTTATTTAATACACATTTATTCTTTTTCAGGGAGGTAAGAAGGGGCAAGGATCGAGAAGTTGTAGCTTACTTTCAGTGGGTGTTGGTAAAACTTATCAAGGAGGTAGGATAGGGAAAGGAAGAGGGAGTTGGAGCTTCCTTCTAGTGGTAATTGGTAAAACAATTAGGGATTTGGTCCTTCCTTCCAATGGCAGTTGGTAAAACAAATAGGGGGTTAGAGCCTCCTTCTAGTAAGAGTTGGTAAATACAATTGGGATTTGGTGCTTCCTTCAGTTGAAACTGAAGAAACAATTGGAGATTGTAGTATTCCATAGGCTGGTGCATGATTACTGCAAGTCGTAGCTTGTGCAAATAGATATACATATATTCAAGTTGCTTCCTAAAGTTTATGAGTTGGTGCTTGCCCAAATTGAAGAATTTACGGGTCAATTCCTGTAATCAGCAGGTTGATACTTCTCGATCAAGTTGGCGCTTGAATGAGTAGGTACTCTTGATTGGAGATTGTTTTCTACTACTAATGTAATAATCCTTTTACGTATATATACATATATAATTATTCTTCAAATTATGTGTGCAACTGTGTATATTATTGTTTCAACTAAAATGTTTTTAAGTGGTGAAAATTTGTTAAAGTGAAACAATTTGGAATTTGTGCTATATATTGTTGGAGAGCCTATTGACCATCCGACTAGGGTCTTTGACCTACCATTTTCAATTTGGTCCAATCAGTCGGTTAAGCTGACATAACGACTTGTAACTGAATAACTATCTATAAATCAATATGTGTGTGTGTGTGTGTGCATGCTGGTGAGCCCAAATTGATATAGTCTATGATTGCTGGTACATATTATGGCTCTAATATAGACAAGTGTTGATGTTGTTCATCTCCTTTGGTGTCTTCTTATATACAATATGAATGATTCATCTTATGTACTTTATGTTGTTTATATTCATGTAATCCTATAGATTACAACATTGGTTCCACTGTTGGTTGGACTATTAGGATTTAGAATATGAATGTGTTTGCATAAATGATAATTGAAGAATCTATATAAGAATGGTGGAATAAAAAAGTGACGAATTATATCTAGAATTAGGCTAGAAGAAATAAGTTGTCATTAGTGCAATATAGAGAAAGATTATTTACTAAGACACACCAAAATTTTATCAAAGTTGTCCCACATGAATTGAAAAAGTTAATCGAACACATTAATGCACAAAATAGACCCATACAATGAAATATTGTTAATACACAAGCTTAATAAGCATGGAAGATCAAATTTGTATGATCGGATAGAAAACAAATGTGATGAATTCTACGAAGAACAAGCCATCGAAGAAAGGGCTTCTCTCATCAACATTGAGAAAATATTCTATGATGACCTTCACGAATTGTTCTTCGTTACTATACCAAAGTTAATATTCAAAAAAAAATCGAGCATCGAGTTGGCCACATAATCGAAGCAAAACCACCATTAGAGACAGGAGAAACGTCATATTTGGAGAATAAACAATGAAACTCTGAACATTTTATTAGAGAATGACTGTGGGATTATTTTCTCGGCAAATGAGTCGAGTAGTTAAAACTGCCTTCCTCACCCTGCAATAGTAGGGTAAAAAATGGGGGGTTCTTCGACCATATGAAGACGAGTAGATATATAGATGACCATAGTTGACAACAAGTTATGAAAATATTAAGCTTGCTAAAAATACCAGTCTGCCTCGATGAAATAGAAACACAAGCATCTCTAATCCTTTTGGGACATTTAAAATATTAAAAGGGATAAAAGATTCAACAAACGAGAAGAAAGTAGAGATATAAAGAGTCCACTGAGAGGGAAAATAATCATTAAGAAATCGAAAATAAAAGTTGAGATTCCAAAAGTCCTATCTGATTCAAGGGAAATTCAACCTGAGAATGGAAAAGGTGAGGAATCGACTCCAGTAGGGGTTCCTCGGTCGATGGATTTGACCCGGAAGATGAATATTGCAATCCCTAACATAGTGACTCCTTTATCTGTTATATCGAGGCTTATATTGAATATACCAAGTGTTATATAAATCGTCAACTGTGACTTAGGACTTGGACCAGATGCTAGTATCATTTACAGTCGTCTAGATAAGTATGGACAAATTTTGGATCAATTGATGATGTCAAGACCTAAACGTGGGAATTGGATCACTTTCACGCTGGAATATAGCCATAATTGTTTCAATCTCTTCTAATATGAACATGTGGAGGTACTCACTTTCCAACAATACTATCGATCCAAGTGTCTGAACAATTGGAAGCTTGGCCCATTGGATAAGAGTCTGTAGAAGAAGTTAAGTTATCATGGGATACACATTCGCTCCAGATAGACACTCAGTCTCCATCCAATAGGTTGTCAATAGCATCATCACTGTCAACATCACCAAGAAACATTCCAAATAATAGTCCAGGTTACAATATTAATATTCTTGATATGGATTTCACTACTCAAATAAATTGTCCTATATATGGTGGGGATGGAGATCCCCAAAAACATTGGTTTATGTGTGAAGTAATTTGGGAAGTTAATATTGTTGCAGATGAAAATAGACAAAGGGTAATGTTCATAGGATTTCTACGTGATAGAGCACTGAGTTGGTATATGAATTTTATTGAAAATGGTCCAAAAACAAAACAAGAAATCAAGAAGAATTTATTGGAATTCTTATGGATGCAAGATAATAAACACTTGGATGCACAAAAGTTCAAATCCATTACACAAAGACTCGAAGAAACGGTTTGAGAATATGGGAAAATATTTAAAGATCTCCTCAATCAGATGTCGACCAAGATAGAAGATTCCATCCTTATTGAATTGTTTGTAGTTGGTTTGATGCCACGAATAAGGATGACATTAACCATGTATGAATTCAATACATATGATGATTCTCTCAAAAAATGCATAAAAATTTGAATCCAACACCGACCACTCAAGTGGGTCGTCTGACCAACGAGTTAAAGAAAATCTAGAGAAGATGCAATAGTCATTGCAACAATTGGAATTAAGACATAGTCAATTATTGTGCACCAATTGCTCGAATGAAGGCCACACAAAATATTCTTGTCGGTATAAATGACGCCCTCTTTATAACAATAGAGCATCCTTCCTAGAAGAACAAATATATTTGTAGGAAGAACCTCGACTCTTTCTTGAGGAAAGGCGACCTGACAATTTTTTACCTGCTCAGACATCATACTTATTTGATATCTATGAAATATTTGAACCTCATATGACATCAAAAATCTCATATAATTCCAATGCGGTCAAACTAAACTGGTATGTAATTTTCTGGAATACTCAACATAACACTGTTGACTATAACAAAACCTAAAGACCAAGAAAGATAAACATATATTTTACCAAACACAGACAAGAGAACAAAATAATCACAGCAAACACAAAGATAATTGACACAATGAGTAGTGCAATAACGAAGGATACCGCGGTCAAGGTGGATATCATGTTCGAGGATGCAATAACTACAACTGTGGTTGTGGACAACCAAGATTCTTTGTTTGCTACAATTAAGAACATTTGAGCCTGACTTCCCTTAGAAGGACAAGACAGATCTCAAATTTTGTACTAAATGTGGTGTTGGCGAGCATTCCCTAGAGGATTGCCTCGTCATGCTCGAAAAACTTCTTAATAGAAAGAATCTTGATTTTTTGTTTGGTGTTCCCAACAATGATGTAATTAAAAATAAGAGATTGGAATTGTTGCAAGACAAGGAAAAAAATTGGGAGTGATAACACACAAGTAACACAATTTCCAAGTAAGGATTACAATTACCCCCATATTTATCAAAATAAAGATGTACTTAATAATGCTTCAAGAATTTTTTAAGAATTAGCACAAGAAGAACATACTCAAGAATGTAGAATCTAAGCATTGAATGAGTTACTGTAATTACTTACAAAAGAAGAAGTTGTTGCACGCTTAATTGTTCTTATGTATATGATAAAGAAGGACACCAACAATGAAAAATTCCCAAAAACTTATGCAACCTGAGAAAAAAGGAGTAAATAGATATTGATCCTATGGTTGATCTTGACATCAACGGGTATCCTATCTCACAAGTCATTCTCGACTTTGGATCACAAGAAAAAATCGTGACAAGAGCTACGTGGGAACGACTTGGTCGACCACAACTATTAGAATTAGGTATTTACCTTAAACTTACTAATCAAGTCCCCATTGAACCTATTGGTGTATGGAATTCGATGAATATCAGAATCATGGATATCCAAGCACAAGTCAATTTTGATATCATTGACCCTCAATACAGAGCGACATATTTTCCAGCTTTATTTGGTCAACCATGGGGATGAAAAATGAAAGCATCGATTTCAGTGGAAAAATACCACATAAAGCTCAAAGGAGGTGGAAAGAAATTTATTGTCCCTATCTATATGTTAGGTGAAAAGGCTGGGAGGAACCAAATGAACAAGAAAGAGATATAAGAATATTATATCAAATAATTGTCAATAACTAAGACACTATAGAACCAAATCAGCACGTAAAATTTCATCCGGGATCACCTATGTCAATTGGCTACAATTTCGACACCAAATTATATGATTGGTAGATATAGAATTATGAAATGCATGCAAGATAATGCTGGTCAATACAATTCATTCCCTGTTGGATAGAAAAATCGTTCTTTGCAATTTCCATAATAACAAAAACATTTGAGAAAAAGACAAGATAATGTCTGACCCTAGCATTGATAAAAGTTGAATCGATTTTTTTACCACCTTCACAATATAAAGAATTTGATTCTCCTATTTTGCACATTGAACAAGTATCTTACAATTTCATAGAACAAGGAATACTACAAAGTCTAGTAGAATCCTTCACTGGGCATGCGACTGGATGGTGGGAGACAAAGCATCCATGATTGCACACGTGGACGACTTCCTTGAATTATTTTATTGAAATATTTGGTGGGAGGAAGCTAACAGTAGAAGCACAAATCACAAAATTTGTGCGAGACATAGACCCATATATTCATATTGACATATGCCAAAGAGATGGAGGAGGCTTGGATACAAAGATGAGAAATTTTGCTCACACTTATTTCCTTCTACATTAGATGATCTCTCAGAAAAATGGTATCATATGGAGGAAACCGGAGGTGGAACGTTCACTTGGAAAGAATTAAAATAAAATTTCATAAAAGACCTCCTTCTCCCCCATGTAGGAATGCATCAAGGAAGCAATTGGAGAAATCAAGAAGTTCATAGATCCAAAGAATACTGACAAGTTTACCAAGGAATATTGACCTGATCCGACTTGTAACAATATTTCCACCAAATCATTCCATCTATCAACACGACTAGAATTGAAAAATGAGAAAAATTGTCGGTAAAAGCTTCCCCTGGAAAGAACATCATCTGTCGACAAGAAAACCTATCAAATCTATAATGAGAGTGGTCGCCGAGGAAAAGTTGATCCTAAAATACTTACAGAAAAATACTTCCCCGCTTCCTTCATAGAGTTCAAAGAAGGATATCAGCTAATTAATGAATTAAGGGAACCGAAGTGGGTGGATGCACAAATAAAGATTAAAGAAGTTGACATCTCAAATGCCAACTGAACGAAAATGGAAAAGACCGGGGACTATTGGACTGAACAACAAAAAACCGACATAACTATCCTACAGAAAGAATATCAAGATGTATTTTCCTACTATAAAGATATGAAGGGATTGGTACAAGAAATGGGAAAAATGAAGATCAATATCAAGTTAGATGCTAAACCTGTGAAAAAACACCCATATAAATTAGCACACAAATATAAGTATATCATCAAGAAGTAAATATAAAACATGTTGGTAGCAATAATCATCTACCCTATAGATCGGTCGGAGTGGGATAGCCCTATGGTCATCCAGCCAAAGAAACATGACCCAATGAAATTGCACATCTGCATCGATTTATGAGGATTGAATAAAGACACATTGACCGACCCTTTTCCTACGCCTTTCACCGACAAAATTATTAATGAAGTCACCGAGCATGAATTTTATTCCTCCGCTGATGTATTTCTTGGATACAATCAAGTTTCTAGATCCAAATAAGATAAACACAAGACTACATTTGTGTGTGAATTTTGATCATTTGCTTATAAAGTCATGCCTTTTGTTCTAAAGAATGCACCAACATTCTTCTCAAGAATAGTCGTCAAATATTTTTACGAATATATATATAT
>LPNX010931977.1:154436-159436 GCA_001517045.1 Pseudotsuga menziesii
AACAGTCTTTGGTGGCTTTCCTTGCAACCGTAGGTCACAAAACAACCCTAAATATCTCTGGACCTCTGCACAAGAGAAGTAAAAACCCCTGTTGGCCCTAAAATACCAATTTTGTTTTGCATTAAGGGCCCCTGTCAATGCAATGATTCTTCCCAATGTTTGACAGTTGCCCTGTGATTGCCATTACATGATTTCCATCTATAAACCACTATTGTGGTTTCATCATTGCTCCCATTCAAGAACAAAAAAGTAGACATGACTTCTCTCCCTACATTCAGTCCACGTGCACATAATGACTATATTTGGTACTTCCTAACTTTTCAGTATTCCTTTTGACAACAAAAGTGAAACATGAAACAATATCGTTACTTTCATCATCTTGCACAGCTGATGGCTTTGATCGAACAGTATAAGTACTTTGATCCCAAATTAAAGATTTTGAGACCTACGAACGAAGAGGAGTGAGATGAATGGTTGAAGGACTCAAATGGAGGATGAATTGATGCCCTATTCTGCCTACCCAAAGGTCCTTTTATAATGAATATTATCCCTAACTTATCATTGATTTGTAGTCTTCTATTGTTCACCTATAATGCTCTACGAAATAAAGTTTTATGTCGATCTAGTATGTATATTCATGATGATGCTTGTTTTCACATATTAATTTTCAACACTAAGTAAATGCTAACTTGTTTTCCCATACTAATTTTCAACCCTAAGTAAACCCTAAGGAAATACCAAACAACTGTCTAAACCACAAAGGTCGTCTTATCCTGTTAATTGTAAGAGGAGCAAAAAAAAATCAGACACGGTGAAAATTGGCATAAAATGATCAAATAAAAAATGGACATCAAAATACCTAGTACTTGCTTCAAGACCCAAACATCATTCAAGTGAAATGTCCGCTCTTCACCACCATTGATTATATATATATATATATATATATATATATATGTTCAGATATATATAAATATATGCACTACAGAGTAGCACTGAAGAGGTTAAAAGATCCACTATATAGGATCGCCAAGAACTAACATCATTCAAGTGAAGGATGTATGTAGAATGTTGTAGACATTATATCTCTACTTATTCGATTTACTACAAAGTGTTGTATCTTGCTTAGTGCTCCTCTCTATTTATCATTTACGTTCAAATTCACTGTGAAATCAACAAGTCCAGGCAAATCTTCTAGTACAATTCCTTTACAGTAATGGACAAATAATGATGTTGAGTTCTTGGAGATCCTGTAGAATGGATGTTTTAACCTATGTGCTACTCTTAGGTGCATATGCCAGCACTTCAGAGGCATATTTCCCAGTGGTAACCTACAACAATCATATATATATATATATATAATCAATGGTGGTGAAGAGCGGACATTTCAAGATCTGGCTACTTGGCACGTTAAATACATTTATATCAGTCTGTAATATTTGTTGATTTATTCCTTTTAGCTTGCCTTGATGATACTCTTTTTCCCATATTAATTTTCAACCCTAAGACAACGCTAACTTGTTTTCCCATACTAATTTTCAACCCTAAGGAAACCCTAAGGAATACAATTGATCAGCTTCACAGGAATACTGGACAAACATTCAAAGGTAACACCTTTAATCTAGGAATCTTGACTACATCCACATCACTAACCTTCAACAGACTGAGAATTCAAGTCTAATACTGAAGTAGCTAATCCAAAGAAGCAATAAATAAGAGAGATCAGTAATATGAGGGGATCATCCACCTCAATCATCCAAAGGATGTCAATAGCAACAGCACATAAAAGGCTCAAGTCCTAAGGGCTAGAAAAGCTAGAAAGTGCCTTGATCAGTACATTCACCATCAGTGAATTCAGTAAACTAAAAATGGCCTGAGGCCAAGGTTAATGCTTCTTTGGATAAGCTATCAGCCTTAGTATTGTGTTCTCTGAATATGTGAACTGCTTTTAGCTAGATGAAGTAAGGTTCCATATCACGGATACGTTGACACCAGCCATCAAGTGCAAGTAAATTTAGTGCTAATCTTCTATTGAACCAATTAATGATGGATGTGGAGTCATCATGAATGTGCAGAGTGGGAAGGACCATGGATTTAGCACAATAAAGGAGAGTCCATAAAGCAAGTAATTAAAATCGGGTGTTTGTACTCAAACCAACACCCAATTTGAAGCAAAAATAGTGGTCATGGGTGATCAAAATATGAACACCTATACCTCCAATTTGATTGGCTGAAGCCCCATCAAATAAGATGTAGGTACAATTATCGAAATAGTTTATGTAGTCAAACTTATTACCTTTCTTTTTTGCGTTGACTTATCCACTTTCAATTCACTAACTCAAAAATAGCTAATAAGTGTTGGCTAATAATGGGGACGATTCCTGGTATTATGTTTCATTAGGTTGCAACATGGCAAACTTGAGCAACAAAATACCAAGAATCATCCCCGTTATCAAAATAGTTTATTAGGTACAATTATCAAAATAGCGGAAGATGTAGGTACAATTATCAAAATAGTTTATTTAGTCAAACTTATTACCTTTCTTTTTTGCGTTGACTTAGCCACTTTCAATTCACTAACTCTAAAATAGCTAATAAGTGTTGGATAATAATGGCGACGACTCGTGGTATTATGTTTCATGGGGTTGCAACATCGCAAACTTGTGAGGCATAATACCACGAGTCATCACCGTTGCTTGGCTGAACACTTGTTATATTTTGTGAGATATAGTTCATGCGGACAGAGTTCTTGAACTCTATCCTCATGCACAGTTTTGTTTGACGATGATATTAATAGGTATGTAGAAAAAAATTTAATATTTTATAATGATCTTCAATGATCTATGGGTTAGGTTCTAGTTTCTTGCTTATAAAAAAACATGGCTAGGGTTCTCACTACTCTAAGCACCCCAACAAAGGTGGATTGTCTCCCAGCTGCCATATCATATTTGAATTTCTCCTATGCCTTTTGGAGGTTAGATATTCACCCCTTCTGCTTCCCAGTTCCCAAGGTTTAAGGATTTTGTCCCAATCCTTGAAGACCTAGGTCTAAAGTTATATCTAATGAAGGCCACTTCCATATTTTGATGTCTCTTGAGGATTCACATAGGGGTGAACATTAGGTTGTGTGTTCATTCCATCTGCCCATGAATTAGGGCACATAACATGACTCATATATTTGTTTAGTGACAATGTGTCTAGAGAACCGATAAGTGAAAACCTCTCATAATTTTTGGAAGAAGGAAATTTATCATAGGAGAGAAAATAACAATAGGCTTCATATGGGAATTGTCTATACCTAGAACAAACGATTCTGGAACACAATGGGTCATCGCATCCTTGAAATCCATCTAAATCTTACCATGACCAATATCAGTCTCCAAACAACTTGATCAAAGAAGAGTATCCAAAGAGCGAACTTCCACAACTGGTGAAATTTCTCCGTACACAAATCCCCCTTCCTCTTCATGTGCCTCTTTAACAAATCTTCCTACTTTTGGAAATGAGATAACCACTACTAATGGATCCAAACAAGTATTTATTTTGTTTGTTTTGCTCAAAAACCTTGGATCTTGTCATGACCTAATGGTTAGTTGGGATTAACCTCATAAATTGTTGTATTTATGACACCGCCAACACCTAAATGGAAACCCCTCATAGTCCGATGTCTGAATGATAGAAATATTTTTGTGCTCGATTTCAATATCCTCCTTTAGACCCTCATGGTTGTTTAGTCTAACCAAAAGGTGAGAAAATTTCATATTTTCCGCCTTTTTTAAATGACATATTTGTCGCAACAAACTCCCCCACAATATTTCTAATGCCCCTGAAAACATCTAAAGACCAATAATCAAAGGGAAAACCTTAAAGTCACACCCAAATTAGGGTGATGTCTAACTTCTCTCTTTTCTTGTCAAACAGATTTCTCCACATTTTCAGAGCCATTAGTGGCGAGCCTATACACCAATTTTGTTTGAGATCCCATTGTGCATCTTTGGCTTTCTTAAGATGCAAGATGAACAACCTTTGGAGAGAACCAGGACTTTGGGCACGCATCCTAGTTTGTCACCCCAATTTTCCTAAACCCAATCCTTGAGGGTTTTGGCATTGAATTGTCGACCTTAGACCCTTCCCGTAATGGTTGTCTCTGCTGTATTCTCCAACTTGTTAAGGTGTATAACTACCCCAACCATGAAATTGTTTGTTTTCCCTTGGTTTTTTAAAAGTCGCTACTTATTTCAACTTCTTTGTTCCCAAACTTTTGTCCCCGAACTAGTGTGTTTTTCAAGGTCCTAGCTTTCATCAACAAAGGTATCCTTCGTTCCATCTATTCCACCATCCTAAGTTTATAATTTTCTTAAGTCCATGGCACTCATTAACTAACTCTTCTAAGTCCAGAAGTCTAGGCTCCAGTTCCGCATGTTAAGGAACAGAATGACCAATTGGAGTGCTTATGGTAAACCCCAACCCTGGTTATTGGGGAACGGGTTTATGAGTTTGAGGTGCCATAGGAGCTTACCAAAGTGAGTGGTTGATGGTATCAACTTATATAACATAGGGTCCCCTCCCCCTTAAGGCAAGTCAATATTGGACTGCCAATTTTTGAGATCGACAGAAAGGAGCAAACATCACAGCGCGCACAAAAAACCCTTGTCATAGAATGCCCAAAAACCATTGTCACAGTATGCCCAAAAAAAAGGAGGTCATGATGCTTACCCGTTGAGCCATGAGCTCCAAATCCAAAACTGGAACTCCAAAACTTGAACCGTGTGCTCCAAATTTGTATCGTCAGCTCCAATTCTCAAGCATGAGCTCCAATTATCAATGGTGAGCTCCAATTCTCAACCCTGACCTCCAATTATCTACGGTGAGCTCCAATTCTCAACCCTGACCTCCAATTATCAATCGTGCGCTGCAATTTTGAACCCTATGCTCCACCGGACCTACTCCCAAATTCACAAAAACCTCCAAATTGAACTAAACTGTCCAAAACGAGTCGCGAC
>LPNX010931977.1:164436-168511 GCA_001517045.1 Pseudotsuga menziesii
TCTAAGTAAAATACTTGTTCGCATTGGCTTGGAAGAACATAGGGCTCTGTTCCTGGCTCAAACAACCTTTTGTTTATTATGGTAAATCCATTATCATGTTCAATAATAGTTCTATCGGGATCACGTTGACTCAATCGTAACCTGTACCATTTGACAATGAATAGAACTACCTTAAAGGATTTAAAGTCACACTATATAGTATCTTCCAAATACCCATAGTATCAATTTTTTGGGACATATGGATGTCTGTCAATTCTAGATGAAACATTGGTAACCTCAAAGATAGCCGAAACCCTAGAATCTGATGTTTTCTTTGTTTCATCCATTTTTTTGATCTGATATCTACCTCCATTGCATACCATACCCTTATGGTGTTTTACTTGCAAGAAGCAATACACGAAAATATTACACAACCATTCAGTCCTTATGCAACAATACATGGAAAAAAGAACATGTACGTCAATAAGTAATTTTCAAATTAAAAGATTTAGAGGGATATTTGATTAATTATATGCTTTCCATTTTATCTTTTACACAATATGCCAAATAGATTTCCCTTTCTGTTAGATTGTTATCTCCATTGTGTTGTGCTGCTTTTACCAATGAAGCCACACCTTCCCATGATATTCCATGACCCGATTGTGCGCATAGTTCAATCCATACCTTCATCCAGTCAATAGTGTTTATGATGTATAAATGAATTGCATCCCATTCTCGACCAACTGTTTAATGACAATAACCATTAAAATCAAAGAAAGGTGTAAATATCCTTAACAAAGACATATATGCCCTTAATTGAAGCAATTATGACTAGAAAATACAATTAGAATATGAAGGATATAATAAAATTCCACTGGATAATAATTACCTTTCAGCTTCCTCAATCTACCTTTGCCCTCCAGTTGCTCCCCTTCAAATTTGTTATTGGAGACCGGATCACAAATGCGACGTAAATTGAGCTTTGATGCTAAAATAGGAAGATATTCACTAACATACAACATGTTTTGGTATACCATATATCATTTCATCATAGATCCCTCCACATGTGCTCGTTGTCTCACCAAACGCTTCATAAATTTCAAGTGCCTCTCAAACATTCACATGGACCTTGAGTGCACAGGTCCACACAACTCAATCTCCTCAACTTGGTGTATGAGGTAGTGTTCATGTGCATTGAAAAATGCCAATGGTAGATGCTTCTGCATTTCACACATGAGACGAGGAATTTCTCTCCTCCAATACTTTATATCTTCTTTATGGATTTCATGCAAACCAATAATGATATTTAACAAAAATAAACATTAAATTACAATATATGCTGAAATAGTGCACAAAAAAACAAATATAAATTATAATACGGAGAATTAAAGAAACACTAAGCACATGCAAGTAATCGCTAGTTACCTCATGTATTTACCAAGATTATACATAACTTGTTTGACATTGTTGTCGAAGTTGTCCAGGAGAGAGAGAGGTAGAACATACTGTATCAATATACAAACCACACCATTTATTAAAAAATGAGTATACAAACAAGAAAAAATTATATGGACATAATAATAATAATTTCCTTGATGAAGACATGCCAATCATGTGTTTTGACCCCCGCAAAATCACCTTTTTTAGTTATGATATTCTTCAAGTTTGCACAAAAACTGGTGGGAAATTTAATTTTTTGCATTACTTCTTTAACAACATTGCTTTGTTGCTCCGTAAACATCCATGGAATTGAGTTTATATTAAATTGTTCTCTGTTGGTATGAAATTGGATGACGTCTTTCATTGCATGGTTGCTTTCTTGAATGTCTTTGCACACTTTCACAACTTTATCTTTCTCCCTCCTTAGCTCTAGTAGTCACCATAAGGTTTCAGTAACATTCTTTCCAATATGCATTGTATCAAACAAATGAGCAATTTGTAGGTGCTCATGGTAGGGCAACCTGCTGAATTGAATAGGATAAATTTTCATTCCTTGTGGAAGACCATTAATGCCTTCATGATCACGATGGACATCATGAATATTAGTTTATAATTACTAAATTACATCATAAATCAAATATGGCCACTACAACAAACAACTGACAATAAAAATTAAAATACATAAAAATTCATATACGATGATCCATACGCACCATGATGATGATTTCTATTGTATTGCATCTTCCAAAGGTGAGGTGTCATTCTCCGTGATTTTAATGCAGTCTCCTGCTGCCCATTGAAAATATTTCTTTCAGTTGTTCTATACCTATGATTCTTAGAGAGGAAATTCCTATACTCATCAAACACCTCCTTTCTTAAGCTTTTTGAACGACAAGATTTTATCTTAGGACCACAAACTGGACATGCAAATTTACCTTTTGTCTAAAGACCTACAATATTTACATATGGAATATCTATGTCAAATATATTCATACATAAAATATTCTAACTACTCCATATCATTAAATGCAATTAAAGTGGAACTTAAAATTACAAACCACAAAATGAAGTTAACCCAGGGGCATCGTGTATTGTCCATACAACCATTACATGGAATTGAAATTGCCATTGTCGTATTGGTCTAGATACATCATACATATTTATGCCATTCCATAACTTCAGTAGCTCATCTATAAGAGGTTCGATGTATACATTCATATCTTTGACTTGGAAATTACCTGATTCATAATTTGAAGTACATATAAAATATATCATTATGAGAACCATTAAGATATATAAACCATGCAGAAGAGTAAAATAATAGATATATATATGAAATTAAGATACATATTACGAAAAATGAGATGCCACAACTACATTATAAATAAAAAAGTTTTCGTCAATAAAACCCGGAATAATCATCGACAACATTATGTGCTCCCTCTTTATCGACAACCATGGAGGAATGCTATTGTTGATAACAAAAATAGGCCACACCGTGTAAATGGATTTCATCTATGCAAATGGATTAACACCATCTACTGCCAAAGAAATCCTAAGATTACGTGGTTCTTCTTTAAATTAAGGCCACTTTTCCTCAATATCTCTAAAAGCAGTACCATCTACAGGCATTCAGATAATATCATCTTGACTTCTGTTCCTGGCATGGTCATCCATAAATTGCACTATGTTTTTTGATCTGATCCTGGGGGTGCTTGATTTGATCCCGGGGGCAAGCCCGGAAAATCATCGAACCCGCTCGAAACAATCGGGACCAATAGGATCGTTTTTCTGACGTTAGTGCAAGTGAACATGAGAATAATATAAGCGTATAACATAGAATCATCCACATGAAAATGAAAAATAATTCAAGCACATTCGGGACACGATTTATTACGGAGTTCACCAGATCTCCTGGCTATGTCTTCGGGCCTACTCCAAAATAGAGTGACCAATCCATTGCAAATATGCACAAATACATAAGATACATCACAATGGATTGACCTGTAGAGTCTTCATCATCTGTTCGTCTCTACCGCCGCACCATAACTGCCTCTGATGGGTCACATACATGCACAAGCTATAGGACTCAATCGAAGACTGCAGAAACCAAGCAAGCAAATGCCTGCCTCTTTTGTCTCAAGAATTTTCCAAACTTGGACATGAAGATATTTTCCCAATGTAGCCAATCACACTCTTTCAACTGACTCTACGAGCCACGAACCTCGAGCTACGCCACACGATCTTCTGCAGGATAGTCTCAATAGATGACAATATGTTTGCATGACAAGTGCATCAATAAAACCAAAGTCACACTCTTACCAACCAATCCCTTCACCTTTGTCCTTCGAGATGAGAGTGTAGATGGTCGCTACTTGCCTTCAAATGCAAATTGAAATGTTGCCTCCTCGAAGTGACTCTGCTTCTTTGTCTCCTACACTAGATCACCTTCGGACATGATGGATCCATGCTTGCTCTCTGAGATGGAACTACAAGGTTGGATCCTCTCCATGAGCTTCTCTAATGGAGACCCCCAATGGGGCCTCCCAAATTCTTTCTTCCTCTATGGGCTACATCTCTCCAAACTTGAGCTCCCTTCAAATGCACATGACAAGTGCTTAAATAAGAGAAGCTACTCTTGGTGGCATGATACATG
>LPNX010931977.1:168828-231907 GCA_001517045.1 Pseudotsuga menziesii
GCATGCCATGTCAGCATACCACATCATCATGCCATTTAGCATGCCATGTCATCATGCCACATCATCATTCCATGTCAGCAAAATGCACTTTTTGACTACCACGTGGTAGCTTGAGGGAGTGCCACGTGGCACTTTAGCCAAAAAATTTCCTGTTGGGGCCAAACTTCAAAACACAATATCTTTTGCATCCGGAGTTCGTTTGACATGTCGTTTGCACCATCGAAATCAGCTTGACGAGCTCTTAGACATGGTACTAATTTTGTTGCAATATGATGATTTTGAAAATTGGCCTTTTTAGATCCTCCCGGATCATTCCTCCCCACTGGGAAGGATTTTGGTCCCCAAAAGCTTCTTGCAGGTATGCTCATCTACTTCTTGCTTCATTGGTGCTTGCACAAACTGCTTACAATTCCTGGATTTTCGCACACTGCAAACTTTTGCTCATAACAGTCCACAACCTGCAACACTTGTCAACCTGCTCTGATACCACTTGATCTGAAAACAAGATCTTTGCTACTCTATGACGTTAACATGAATTGCACAAAGAGCATGAATGAAGCTCACAAATCCATAAGAAGAGAACCAAACAGCATAGACAATACGCACATAAAGAAAACAAGCTGATAACGGAGTTCATCCAGGATGGACTATGTCTCTGGGCTTGCTTCTCAATAGGAGGGTCGATCTATAATCTCAGCATAAGGCAAAATACATGGCAACGATACAATGATACCTTGGTGACAATGGTCAGGAAGAGAACCGCTACCCAAAACACAACCAGACTGCTTCCAGCAACTCTGAAGCCTGAAGACGGTGTAAAATGAGTATAAACACTCATACCTTCCTCCTGCAGAGCTACGCAATCTCCCTTCTCTCCTTTAGCTAAAAAGTCTCTACTCCAAAGCATGACCTTGGCGATAATGGGCAGGAACAGAACCGCTGCCCAAAACACAACCAAACTGCTTCCAGCAACTCTGAAGCCTGAAGACGGTGTAAAATTAGTATAAACACTCGTACCTTCCTCCTGTAGAGCTACACAATCTCCCTTCTCTCCTTTAGCTACAAAGTCTCCACTCCAAAGCATGACCTTGGCGACAATGGTTAGGAAGAGAACCGCTGCCCAAAACACAACAAGACTGCTTCCAGCAACTCCGAAGCCTGAAGACGATGTAAAATGAGTATAAACACTCGTACCTTCCTCCTGCAGAGCTACACAATATCCCTTCTCTCCTTTAGCTACAAAGTCTCCACGCCAAAGCATGACCTGGAAAATGGAGAATAAGAGGGTTTATATAGCTTGAGAAGACCCCCTTCACATGTTTCTCATGAATTCTTAGTTACAACAAATTTGCCTTCTTGGATCCTCCTGGATCATTCCTCCCCACTGAGAAGCTTTTGGCCTCCAAAAGCCTTTACTAATCAACAGATAGGTGAGGGAATTGCTCCCTCACTTTCTCCTTCTCGATCCACTTGGCTTTGCTTGGATGAGTGCTTCTGATGCCCACTCGAAGATAATCAACATCACCTCTGCGAGAAGTCCTTGTTCTTCTGTCCAAGATGATATCTTCCTTTAGCTCATCCATGTACTCATGAGCAAATTCATCAACTGATCATCTCTACCGCCGCACCTGAATAGTCGTTGCAAACGTGGAATGATGGGAATATAACGAAGAACCTTGTGAGGCACCTTTTTTGGTACTTGATATGTTCGATATCTACTTATATGACATTCCGGACATTCTGTTTCAAATTCATGTTGATTATAATATATAACATGGTCATCGGGGCATGCATGAATTGCTTGATAATGCATTCCAATCTCTTTCATGATGCAAGATAAATCTTGATATGTGCAAGGTAAAATATTTGATGGTGGTAACAAAAATTCAGTTATCAAGCTACAACAAAAAATATATATAGTTAATGTAATAAATAAATAATATTAAAATGAAACACACTTTGTTCGTATGATGATCAATAATGAGTTAACAATAGAATTATTAGAGGAATATGGATAAAATTTATCACGATGGTATATATGTGATGGATTATTTTACATACCTTAGCATCCGTGTGATTGATATGTTTGAAAGACCATTCATAACCTTCAAGTTAATTATCAACAATACAGCAGAGAGAAGACTTGTTTTAGAGCCTTCATAAAGGGGTCCATTTTCCTTATCGAGAAGAGGTATATCGTGAACATCATCAAAGTCATCAGTATTTTCATTATCATCACCATCGTCATCATCGATTCTGAAATTAAATGAATCATGGATCAGTGTATTTATACCATCATATTCAACTACATTATCAGTATGATCATCTTGTTCAATATGATCATTCACTTGTTCTCCATTAAACATAGACACTCCATGATCCTGATTCGGAACTTGCTCTGAAAGCACTTCCTCTGGACGATATGCCATAGGGTGTCTTTCCTTTATAAATACATGAAAACATCAATAGATATAATTTAATATAGGAAATACTAAAATAATACATACATTTACCAAAGCAAAGAATATAAAAAACTTTATAATGTTAAACCTACAAATGGACGATATTCATTCCCCCCCTCGGTGTATCCATGTTCCCTACAATGTTTTGTGGCTATTGAAATCAATATTCTTCTCCTCTTAAATCCCCTGCATTGAGTACATGGACAATAACATTTTCCATCACCCCTTTGTTTCACTGCATCCCATAGTCTAGCAAGCAATTGTCGATTGTGTTCGTTTGGATCATGAATATTTCTATTTAACATTTTGACACAAACTTCGTGAATGAATACTATCGAAAATCTTAAAAAATCAAGTTCCATGCATCACAATTTTCTCAAATGGAGGTTTGTCGAAGAATAAAAAAATTCCTGCAAACTGTCTATCGAAGAAAAAAAATTCTCGCATCCGCCCGTTGAAGAATAAAACAATTCCTCAAACTGTCCATTGAGGAATAAATAATTTCTGCAAATCATCCGTCACTTCTATAGCAAACATGTCGGAATGTTTAAAAATGTTTATATTTATAATTCGGCATTCGTCAAATAAACGACGATATGAACCTAGTTACCATTGGAAATATGGGTTTAAACTATTTGAAATATGTCTTTATATTATTTCAAAAAATAGCCCAATGACGTCGAAAATCCGACGAATCATCCTCCAAGTGTCGTCGAACATTCGACACACTATTGTCGGATATCCGATGACTCGTCCTTTGAATCTCATCGTAAATTCCACACACATTTGTCGCATATCCGACGACATAGTGTTGTAAAGTGTCATCAAAAAACCTACGCTAAGGACGTCGAAAATTTAACGATGCTTAAAGAAATCAGAAGGTACAGTACTTTTCATCAGTGAAAACCGACAAAAACATACTTTACATCGGATTTTGTCGGATTCTGTCGTCGGATTTTGGTTCCAAATCCTGTTGTGTGTGGACCTCTAGTTTTAATAGTTACCCATGGGGTGGACCTCTCATATAGAGGTAATGCTTTTCATGTTGAATATATAATGTTGTGTGATGTATTACTAACCATGGTCTTTGATTACTATTAAATATCCTTCAAAGACTAGCCACCTCTAGAGTGAATTACTTTAGCATATGATCATTTGGTCTCCGGTAATATAATATCATCACAACATCCAATAATTTTTTTTTATATAATCTGATATGATAGATAATTAAAGTTAGCACATATTACCATGCAGTGAAGATAAGAGATAAAGATAAATGCATAGAGAACAAGAGAATTTGAATTGCTTATGAGAAGATCTCAATTGACTAAAGTGAACTCGAATTGTTAAAGCTTCAGCTAAAATAAAAATGTATTTCTTAGTTAAAGCTTCAGTTAAAATAACAATGCATGCCTTAGTTAAAGCTTCAGTTAAAGTAACAATGTATGTCTCATTTAAATATCGTTAAGCTTCAGTTAAAGCAACAATGTATGCATGAGTTGATTAAACGAGAACTCAGAATTGTCACTTTAGTAAATCATTTAGCATAATTTTAGTTCAGAATAGTTAACTAAAGTGTTTTTCATGACAACACTTTAGTTCAAATAAAACATGACACTTTAATTAAAATAAAAGATGACACTTAAACTAAAATGCCACACTTAAGTTATGATACTTCAGTTACTCCTATTGCATGATGACACTTTAGTTAGTTTGTTAACGAAGTGATCCTACAGCCAATTAAGAGGTGACTTCACTCCAAATTCAATGAAGATGATTTAATGTCAAAGAAGAATGGCATGGTGCATTGATTGTACGGAATTGAAGAATCTGAGGTGCACAGGAACTGCCAAGAAGGAAATTCGCAATAGCTTGCATGGGAGGTTAAATTCCCCATGCAGTGATTTTTTATTCCTTGCATGGCAGTGGTTTGACATGTTATTTATTGTAATGAACTCATTAGAAATTGAATTTGATTGATATAATTTCTCTATTTTTATGTATCTACACTGAGGATGTTTATGATCTCTTATCTTATGAAAGCGATATGTTGTTGTAAAATACATTCTCTACTATCTATCATAATTATACTAAGAAGATTTGTTGGGTTTTTCATTAAGGGTTTTCCCAGGGTACATGTTGTGTTATGGTTGAATGTTTTAAGTGATTGAATGTTTTAGTGATTCAAGTTTCAATATTTCCACAATTATGTAAACATTATGCTACATGTTTTATATGTGTACAATTTTGAAGTATTTAGAATGTGGAATTACATTTGGGTTTACAGGTTGCCTCAAGGCTCTAGTCCTCTGATCAACAGTTGGGGACTTTTCCTAGTCATCAACCTGTAGAAAAAATAGACAACATTATCATCATGAATGCAAAGATAAAAACGAAAAGATACATAAGAAAATAAACATTATGCTACACTATATACATGTGTACGATTTTAAAGTATTTCAAATGGAGAATTACATCCATGTTTACCTGTTGCCCCGATGCTGCAAATGGATTATCAATAGCCGGTTGGCTTCCTTGATCAACACTCTGCATGAAAAATAGATAAGATTATATAAATGAACTGAATATACTAATGAAAATACATAACAACAGATCTTTTTGTCCATCCTAAATTTATTACAATGGCAATATCGATGTATACATGTCGCCTTGATTCAAGTCTACTAACATCTACGGAGAGGGAGGTGCCCCTGAGAGAACCGTGCATCAAAAACATACTTAAAATTACCTAACGAAACTAGAATATACACTAAAACAATTTTAAAACATAAAATTTTGATGTATACATGTTGCCTCACCGATCGTGTACTCCTCTCACCTTCTGCTGGGGTGATGAGCCCCCCATCACCTCCCTTCGAAGTCAACATAGGAAATTTATTTGAAAATTATAATTATATGCTAACAAAAAATTCTATAGATGTTAAAATAATTAATAAAAGGCTGGGTAAATTGTTGGATGTACCACAACCATACTAACCGTGTTTGTATCTACACGATTCAAATTGTAATTAATAAGAACTTCTTCGCCAGCGGTTACTGATTTAATGGCACATACAAAGACACGGTTTCCTTTACGCGACTCAAATATGCAGTTGGGTTGCTTAAGTGTAGACCTTGGTCGTGTACTGTTTATAAACCCCGCAATATTACCAGTTTTTTTTGGCCTTCCGTCAATGTACAACGTTGCTCCTTTATTTTGAGATTTGTCTCTCAGTTGTATATAATTTGCTGACAACCCATATCTACATGTACTTCATGTATATTGGACCAGGCGCATCCAATCATTGTAGGTGTAATAGGGTCCAACATACTCCATCAATTCTATACATCTGTTGTATCCAACCTTTATGCCATCCATGCAAAACAACCCCAATCCATGTAATGACGATGGTGCAATTCTATATATCCTCTCATTCATACAAAAATCAGTGTTTACTTGAGGAAGATCCCTAGGCACCCATTGTTTCACTAAGTGTTTATACCTAAAGGGCACCTCGATGTCTCCTACTATCTCATCATCATAGGAACATGACCCCCCTCCTTTGAGAAAAAATTCCATGCATTTATTGAATTTTCTTATGATCTTATGACATCTAGTTGATCTATCCCTTGTATCCCTACTAGATGTCTTACTTTCCTCTAGCCTTCCCAAACTCCCCATGGCCGGAAAAAACAAAATTGGCAAATAATAGAAAAATACTAGCAAAAATGTTGGAAAGACTTATAAGCATAACATAATGTTGATATCATTATCCTGAATAATATCAATCATTCCCTACTATAACAATTCAACACATAGTCCTTTAACACGATATAGATATCAAGTCATTCCATATCAAATGCTTCAGCCAATTAATCTCAAAATACAAACTATGTTTTTAACAATATTCTTAGGTGTGCCTATTTTAATTTAGTTTGTTTCCTCACCCAAAAATATAAAAGACCCAGTTTACGGATCTCAATATATGTGATAAAATCATTTGCAAATATTTTGTATCTTTTTTTTCAAAAGAAAAAGAGGTGTTCCAGCTTAAAATTCAGTAGTGAATAAAAGGTAAGTTTTACATAGTCCTGGAAATAAGTCAGTCCATTAACGAGTGGAGATCATAAGTATCAAAATATATCTCAAGGGGAGGGACGGAACCCACAATCCCAATATGACTGAAGTAGAAATACCACACGGAGAATATAAGGATCCCAAATAGCTTATCCAAGGAGGCATCGAGGGTGGATAAAACACACCCCTGAGGGGATGAAAACAAACTCTATATCCCTAGCTAAAACAAGAAATATGTTGATGTATCCCATAGTAGAAAGAACCAAAAAACACTATGCCACACAAATCAAAAGGCTCTTAAATTTACTGTATCATGCCTTCCTCAATGATTTCTCCTTCTAAAAGTTACGGGAAGGAGAGGAGGCCATCCTTCATATTCAATGCTTCCTTCAATAAATGGTTTGCACTCATATTGTGCTCCCTGTAGACATGGCTAAAGTCATATAAACAAATTTAAGATGTCGGTGGTATAGCATATAATGTTGGATATCTGATGAAATGCAGTACTTTCTCCAACCTCTATAGATGAGTTCACATTCTGAGAGCTTCTAACACTACACCGACATGATCACACAACTTATAGGTCAGTTCTGCAGTCTACATTGGTCTGATTATTCATTTTCTTGGCCACTCCTCTCTCCTTACTCTACACTCGTAGGCTTACATATAACTTAGAAAAACTTACAACTCATCATAACAAACTCTCGTCTAAATATTGTCCCGATAGCCATTATGGTTTTGAGGATGTATCAATTTCATTCAGATCCATCGTTTAGGGTTGAATTGAATGGAATTCTTCATGTTTAGGGTTCAATTGAATGGGATTCTTCATGAATGGAATGGAAAATTTCCATCGTTTATGGTTACAACCAAACATTGAGAGGTATATGAGAGATAACAATAGACAAATAATAGGGAAATTAGGGTTTGCAGGTTTTGGCAAAAATGAATAATGAAATGTTGAGTTTCCAGATCTAAGGTGCAAGGATATGCCAGAAATGAGGAAACAGAGAGGATAGACAGAGGAAACGTAGACCTAAAAATGTCATGGAATAATTGTTTTGTTTATACTACAGTATCCATTCCATGACCTAGCTAGCCTATGGCACCACTAAGGTGAAAAAGGACGTATAGAATTATCAGGACAATTTCTATAACTGAAAGGAAAGGGTAGGATTTTCAAAGTATAGCACAATTAAAATTTTATGTTGGATCAATTATTTGAAAACCATAATACTTACTTATGCAACACAAGGAGAAAACATTCCTTCTCTTGACATCAATTCCTCATAATTCCATCCCTCCAGTGCTATTCTTTTTGGCATATATATCTCTAGAATACTATCCATTAATTTCCATCAAAGTTTATGTGAATCCTTCTTTTAAGTCCATCTTTTACTAAGTATACTAAGAGGTGAATAACGAAGAAGCTACCAATATTTTGGTTGAAGCAGGTCGCATAACAGTATGTCGCTCTTATTGTTGAACCCTTAAAGTATTGAATTGGAAAATGGCTATCCTCATACAAGTGGAAAGCATGATTTGCACAAGAAGCTTGAGTCTATATATGTGGAGAAATTCTTGACTTCCATTGCTATTTTCAGACATATCTAACCTACAACATAAACTACAATTTTGTATGTATGGGTGGGTCCTACCTTCTCTTCAAATCAAGAGAAGGAAATCTAATGGGTGCACTGAGAATAATAAGCATGGGGTTGCAATTAAGCCTTGAGCTATGTCAGCTTAAAAAAAACACAAGCAGATGTGCTTACAGTTTGGCACACAATCAACTCCATCAATGATTTATTAATGAACTCTACCAAAATTAGTTTTACAAATTCCTTATTATAGCTTCAGCTAGCACGTGTGATTAAGCCCCTAAAAACAATCTAGCCCAACTATAACCTAAGGGTGTTACCCATTGTCACCTCAATAACAATTTTTCTACACTTACAGTTGGCTCTTGTCATCAAAATACAATATCTCTCACCAATAATTGCTACTATGCACACTAAATATTTCTCAAAGACCATATAATGGAGAGTTTTCTATATGTCAATCATTGATGGTGTGTCAAATATTGCCCAAAATAGACAGAGAAATATTGATCCTGTAACCTCTACCCACTCCTTGTGCTGGAAGACAAACTCAATGTATTGATGCATTTCTGCCATAGGATGGACCATATTTCAGGTCTTTGCCATGCCCAAAATTCAAATTAGAGATGCCCTAAAATGTCATTGACCGTTGTTATGAAGGCAGAGAGACAAATGAAAACATGCATGGTTTTCCGACCACAATTGAAAACCAAGCCTCCTACTATTGGCCTTTATGAACATAACTGACTTAGGACTTATAATAAGGCTCCCAAAATTATTCAAAATAGTAGCAGACCTAGATACTTTTTACTATTCCTTAAGAGGCTGCGATGTGCTCATAATGTTGATCACTAGGAATTATCCCAGTTTAGCTCAACAAAACTCCAATTGACCACCCATCATGACCTATGCATGATTTTGTAGTAATTTCCAATTCATTTGTAGTATTTTCAGGCTTGTGCATGATTTTTCATAGTCACGGATTAGGTAAATAGTTACATCTTCTTATTTTTAAGGCCCATATGGGGGTTGAGAAGAAATTGAGTCACTAGTGTCGAACAATTTTAAAGTATTCCATGTGGTTTAATCCCAAGAACTCAACATAAAATTAATGCCTAACTGTGAAATCTTACACCACTATATATTAATAATTTTTTGGTGCCATCTTTCATGGGAAAAAAAGGTGGAAGAAAAAGTTTGAAGTGGCTTCTATTGGTGCTTGAACTCATGTCTAGCAGCAGAAATAAGCCTCATATCCATATTCTGGGCTGACTTATGCAATTGAACAGTAGTACTGCGCATGTTTTAGTAGCAAAGAATGAGCAAAAAGCCAATTCTGGGCTAATTCTGTGAGCTGAGAAGCAATTATGCTATGTTTTGGGTGAAATTTATTGGTGTCCATTTTTCATGTCCTCTGGATCACTACTCTATCCTATTCATGGAAACATAGATATAAAGAAACTTTTAGGATCCTAAAAATGGTTTCAATTGAATGGATTTCCAAAGTTTTTTGGAATACTAGGAAGCTTAAATTTATGCTAAGTTCCTTTCTAGGAGAGTACATTGTATCCTCTACTATTATAACCCGGTTGGAGATGATTTCCTTCCTCATTGTGGTGGTAAGTGGAAATTCAGTGATGTAAAGGATTACTCTTTGTACATTATATTGACTTATAAAGCTAAGCCTTTTGAAAAAACAACAAAATAGTATTTACTAGTTTCATCACACCTCCCCTACAAGCATATAGGACATAGACATTTCCAAATTGAAATATTCATCTCTATGAGAAGAACTGAAAAACCTTATGGTTATCTTTATAATTTTATTTCCTGGATCGGGTAATCTAGGAAGAATTACAACTTGAGAATATAGGAAACCATTTCTTCTTCAAGATGGGTGAGAGACACCATTAAATAAGCTACAGGGAAATCAGTCCCCTTTTGTATTCTCATAGTTCTATAAACAATCATTGTCTTAGCCATTTGCTCTTCCATCTCTTGTAGTATCTTGAGTCCCAAAATTGCTTGGTACTTTAAGTGATTCCAACTTAGAGGGGTTATGTAAGGCCTTCCATATATAAAATCATATGGAGACATGTGGATTCAGTACTCATCCCCACTAAGCATATAGGTCACATACATTTCCAAAATAAAATATAAACAAGTTAACAACAATAACATACGTATTACTTACATTAACATAAAAATTCAATAAAGTCTACTATCTAACATGTGTCAACTTGTCAGTAAAACTAACATAGTAACATGATATCATAGTGAATTGTGATACATCAATGGATTTAAATTTCAGTCATAAATTCATAACATTCATCATGATTCATAATGTCAACAAAACTAAAGGACCAAACGTTCTTCAAAATAACACAAATTGGTTGTGTATGCATGCTTGTTGTTTATGCTAGCAAGCATACAAATTCAATAAAATTTGTTATGTATGCATGCAAGCATATACAGCAAGAAAAAAAAATTGTTGTGTATGCTCAAATTTTATTGACTGTGTATGCGTACTAGCATACACAGCAAAGCAAGCAAATTTTTTGTTGTGTATGCTTGCTATTATACACATCAAAAAACATTGCTTGATTAATGTGTATTCTAGAAAGCATACACAGCAAATTTATGCCTATTAGTGTCATCTTCCAATGTTGCTTCCAACATCTTATTGCTATAACAGTTTACTTCCTTGTATTTATAATTTAGCTTTTTCAACGAATCTGCAATCTAGCTTTTCCAACAAATATGCAACATCGATACATTGTTTTTCCTTTGGTATTTCAACAACAACCTTTACCCAAAATAGATTGAGTGATATTTATTTTTAACATGAGAAAAAAACTAATGCAACCATGAAAATACTGTACCGGTCCTTCAGGCCAAACAACTCACAATGCATAGGTAGTAGCATTCACATCTTCCAAGAGTGCATATATGCCAAGAATAAAAAAGAAGATCGAGATTACACTGAAGATTTTACTCATCAATTACAAACTATACATTTATACATATGGAACAATTCAAAAATTTATTTAATTCAATTGAGGCTTGAATGTACACAATCCTTATGAAATTATTTATTTATAATATACACATGAAAATAATATATTTAAATATCAACATAATTATTAATAATTAATGTATCAAGCAAAGATACTAATGTACTCTCACAATGTCTATCGATGTTTTAAGAACTCTAAGAGTCCAAATCAGTTGAGGGGCAACTTTTACTAGGAACTTTGACTAAGACTTTGAATCAATAATGACTCAACTCATTTGAATTTAATGACTCCGTATACTAAAAAATGCTTAAAATTTTTAAATTAAAAAAAATACAATTTTTTAAAGGTCATAATCCATGACTCCAAAACATTAGAGACAAAATATCCAAAGTCTAGTCATGTATATATCTTAGAGGGTGAAAATATGAAGATAACACAAAGTCTATTGTGCAACAATGCAATACATATATAGAACAAAATAAATAATTAATGAGGCCTAAATGGTTTGTAGAGTCCAAAAAAACAACATGCTATGATGCCAATATCATACAAATACATCATACATGTCATTGATTAAAATGATCAATCATCAAACTTATCACCACTGCTATAACTAGAATTAAGACTAGCAATGGCACCATCATCTCGCTCAATCTTGGACTCCTCAAGGTCATGTGCAACTACAGTAGTGGTATTAGCTGAACACCTAGAATCATGAAGTTAGGGTTCATCTTATAGATTTAGGGTTATGGTTAGATTCTGAGTTGCACAAAATGGGGAAATGGGGAAGAGTTTTCGATGAGAAAGGACATTTAAAAAAATTATTGTGAATAAATCATAAATCATACATGTCGAAGAATCATTGCCTATATTAGAATCATACTCATCAATAGAACTCTATGCCTACCTCCTCTAGGCTCTAGTCCTTGAATCTCAAAGTTGATCCTCCAAGAATATTAAGAAAGTTGATACACAACAAGCAAGCAAATTTTTTTGGTGTGTATGCTAGCAAGCATACACAGCAAATTTTATTGACTGTGTATGCTTACTAGCATATAAAGCAAAGCAAGCAAATTTTTTTGTTGTGTATGCCTGCTATCATACACAGCAAAAAAAATTGCTTGATTGTTATGTATGGTAGCAAGCATACACAAAAAAAATTATTGATTGTGTATGCTTGCTAGCATACATAGAAAGCATGCATACACAGTCAAAGTGTAGGGATTTCATTTCATACACATGAATCCCCAACACATAGCAAACCTGGATTTTTTAAGGCTTTTATGACTATTGTTTATACTTTTGGCACCTTCCCTAATGCAAAAGGATATATCAAATTTGTATATTTTTATTCTAGGGAACACAATGCACTCAAAACCCCTCCAAATAGTTTGTAAATGAGAATTGAGTTCTCTTACCATGCCTTCTCATGCCAAAAATTGGAGCTTTAACCATCAAAATTGGACTAGAACTTACCAAAGCTAGTTTTATGTTGTTATTCATCACCTTTTAAGACTGAAACATGCCCAAAAATGTATTTCAACCCTTAGATTCAGCCCATATTCAAAGGTTATGTCTTGTTACTGCTAATTTATAGTAACTTTGTGCCCTTCTTGCCTTTCTTAAGTGAGTCATAAATATAGGTCTCCCGGGGAGATATATTTACCACTACAGTCTGTGCCAATTTTGATTGTATGATCTAGTAATCAAGCTAACTTAGTGAATCATACAATCATCTAGTGATCGAGCTAACTTAACTTCCTATGCCTATTATGATTGTATGATCTAGTGATCGATCTAAGTTAACTTTGCATTTAGCTATTCTAATCCTTCTATACTTTCTACAAGTACTTTACAAGTCGATGTTGGTGTGTACTTCAAATTTGTTCTTTAGTTCAAAACTTCTAAATATGAGATTAAGAAGTCACTCACTATTAGATGTTCTCCATCATGGTTGAGGTTAGTTAGAGGTCATGTGATATCAGGTATTCACCAAGACTTAGCTCCATACATGAATCCAATATACCATACTTAGTTAGAGTTTTACTTCATAATCCAAAATGTCACTTTAACCTAATAATCCCAAAAATGTCACTTTCATTTATGAGTTTGAGTGGAAAACTATTTTCATCGAAGGTTTTTCATCTCAATTAGACCCATGAAGTTAGGAAATACTACAAATGGATGCCTCAAGGGTCAAAGTGAATAAAATTGGTGACAAAAGGCTAAAGACCAAAGGGGGAAAAGGAATCTAAGGAACCCACTCAAGCGTTGGACATCCCAGAGAGGCCCCATGTTTAGGCCAAGGTGAGGGGTACTCTATGAATATGATTCAACGCATTGTATATGTAGTTGTTGGGAGGTATTGTATCATCATTAGGTGCATCACAAATGAATGCAACACATTATTGGATTGCATAAGGCATCTCCAATTGGGTAGGATTATGTGAATATGTAAGTGTGAATCTCATATGTTACAAAATACATGTGCAACTGGACTTTGGATGAGTGAAAATAAGTCACATTGTTAGATAAGTGCAATTATAATACAAACACATATATAACACAACCTTGAACCGCCACTCTAATGCACATCAAATATGGCCACTACGGTGTACATTGTGCACTAATAGTTATGCACACATCTCCACCCTTGATACAATGACCAAACAAGCGCACTCAAACAATTCTTGGGATGGTCTCTTAAGCATAACTTTCTCCAATCACGAACCTAGTTTATCTATGACTCCATATAGGATCAAACCTCCTTGCTGAGGAGTTTTTGGTTCCCAACAAATCTTCTACTAGTTGGGGAAACATGGCTTAAATTTACTTTAAGGTGTATTTCTTGTCATCTTAAGGCAATTGATGTTTTAGCCCATTTTGGAAATGTTTAAATTTCCTTGTCTATTGCATGTTGTTTACACTATATCAATGCATCTGCATTGAGCTCCATGCCAACTTTAGAAACTAACTTTGTAATAGTAACTGCAACATATCTTTCCTCATTATCATCAAGCATTAATTCCTAATAGATATTCAATTGATCTACATTGAACATTGGATGAATTCCCATGTAATTTGTTAACTCCAACTTGAATACATTCTCCAATTTTCTCAAATATGATTGTGCAAGCACTAGATACAAGCGACTTGATCTTATTGTCTTTCTCCTTAAATCATACAATCATCTAGTGAATCATAAGTTAACTTATCTCGATCACTAGATCATACAATCAATCCTCATCCCTAATGAGAAAATTAATCCTTGCTAGTCCCACCCACCCGTAAGGGAATGATAAAGAAATTCCTCTCCATGGATCCTATTTTTATTAGTTGGATTCATCCAATTTTGATAGGGAGGGACCTTCGTGTGAATACGCTGGGGTTTTCAGTCCTAAAAAAAAGTAATTAAGATCCAAGTCGGATGGTAAGGCAACTAGGCCAATAGGTTGATCAATAAAGGTAGGCGACATTAGTTCATTTAGACACCCTGATGCTTTATAGTCGAAAATGACCCAAGATTGGAGGGACAAGGCGGTTTGATGGTGGAAAAATGTGTCGTATTCACCAAGGGAGCATTCCCATAAATCCACAATCTATATTTAATGATGTTGGATTATGTTATGGTCACGGCTCAACCTTAACAGGATCATAACATTCACAACCAAACACTAGCAGGTCAACAAGGGTTACAACCCAACCTAGGCAGGCTCAAACTGTCACAAGCCAACCCTAGCAGCCTTGAAATAGTCACAAGCCATATCTAGCAACCTTCAAATAGTCACGGCCTAGCTACAATAATCATCGACCAACACTTAAGAAAACACCTACAGCTTACTCAATTAAACCCCCAATTATATAAGGCATTGAATGAAAGGTTGGTAACTGACTTACCGATCATTGGCCATTCATAGTCAGCGTAATGGCCCTCTCCAAATCATTGGCCCTCGGTAACTGTAAAGAAATTTGCAGTAATCTCCCTCTGAAACCTTACTCGTCGAAGGGCCGAAGGATGGGAAAAACGTTGTAATGGTAATTTCCACAGGTACGAGAGGTTGACAATACTCATCAGAGGGTCGAATGATGGACGAAACGTTGTAATGGAAATTTTCATAGGTGCGAGAGGTCGGCAAATCGTGGTGCTGGTGTCGATAATGGTAAATGTGTTTTATTAAGTTGACAATTGCCATAAAACCAATGTCAATCATTGAATGCATTATTTAAAACAAATGTCTTGTCTAGACTTTATGTTGATATCAATCATTTAATGTGTGTACTTACCCATCTAATGTGCCATGTTGTTCATCCAATGTGCCATGCACTTACCCATCTAATGTGCCATGTACTTACTTAATGTGCCATCTAATGTGCCCTGTACTTACCCATCTAATGTGCCAGGCACTTAACTTTATGTTGTTATCAATCATTTGGTATTGTATGATTTTCTTATCTTGGTTTTGAAGTAAGGAAATTCTCACCACATGTTGATACATCTATTATGAGGGAGATATGACAATGATGATGAATATGACGATGATGGTGAAGACGATGAAAACAAGGACAATGATGATCATGATGATGATGACGATCACGACAATGGCGACGATTATTATGCTAATGAAGACAAAGATGATGATGAATATGGTGAAGTTGATGATGATGATGATGATCGTGATGATGATGACGATGAAGATGATGATGATGTAGATGATGATGATGATGATGAAAATGGAGATGTTGATGATCATGATGATGGTGATGATGATGACGATGAAGCTAATGATGATGGTGGTGATGATGATAATGATGATGGAAATGATGATGATCACCAGAATCACCATCATCTTCATCATCATCATCATGTTGATCATCATCATCTTCATCATCATCATCATCATAACCATCATCACCATCATCTTCATCATGTTTATCATCATCATGATCCTCATCATCATGACCCTCATCATCATCATCATCATCATCATTTCCATCATCATCATGATAAAGATCATCATCATCAACATCATCATCGTCGTCGTCATCATCATGACCCTCATCATCATCATCATTATCGTGTCTTCATCATCATCATGATGGTAATGGTGATGATGATGGTGATGATGATGGTGATGATGATGATGACGATGATGATGATGATGATGATCACCATAATCATATTCAACATCATCATCATCATCATCATGAAGATCATCATCGTTGTTGTTGTCGTCGTCGTTGTCGTCATCATCGGCGTCATAGTCGTCTTCATCATCATCGTCTTCATCATCATGACCCTCATCATCATCGTCATCATCATCGTCATTGTCTTCATCATCATGACCCTTATCATCATCATCGTCGTCGTCGTCGTCATCGTCGTCATGATGATGATGATGATGGTAATGGCGATGATGACGATGATGATGATGATGATGATGGCAATGATGATGATCGCCATCATCTTCATCATCATCATGTTGATCATCATCATCTTCATCATCATGATAATCATCATCATCATCATCATCATCATCGTCACCATCATCACCATCATCTTCATCATGTTTATCATCATCGTCTTCATCATCATGATCCTCATCATCATGACCCTCATCGTCATTATCATCATCATCGATGTCGTCATCATCATCATCACGACGATGATGATGATGATGATGATGATGATGTTGGAAATGATGATGATGACCATCATCACCATCATCTTCATCATCATCATCATGTTGATCATCATCGTATTCATCATCATCATCATCATCATCATCATCATAACCATCATAACCATCATCACCATCATCTTCATATTGTTGATCATTATCGTCTTTGGGCCTCCCTTGATGCTTATGGATTTGTAAATGTATTCTTCCATGATTTTCTTGGTATCTATGTAAATGTTTGTTGTTGAATCAATGGCATGTACTATATGCATATTTACTTTTCTGTGTTGTTTCATGTTCTTGGCTTATTTAAAACATAAACTTAATTAACAATTTGGTAATATTGAATTTAAAATATGAATTTAATTAACAAATTGTTAATATTGAATTGAAATAGTTTTTATATAAGTTACTTAAGTGAGGCCTATAATATTCACAAACGTAACCAACTTGAAGATTTATTTCATAACTTTTTACTTACAATTCACAACACTCAACCATTAGAGTTAAGCTATTTAATTTTATTATATTTAAAGTTTTAAATGTCACATTTATAAAGTTAATAAATTAAATATAAAATTTGAAACCACAAAACTGATAAATGGAAAATTATCCAACTATATAATAAAAAAAGTAAAATAACAATTATAAAATATATTTTTTCTCCTAAACAATTATAAAATATATATACTAAAATAAATGAGCATAGTTCAAATAAGTAGTATAAATGTTATACTATTTTGATCTTTTTTGCTATCATCATCAATTGACTACACAATTTTTGGTCAAATTGCAATTTTTAGTTGATTAAATTGCATTATTGAATGCATAAACCAATTCATCCATCTCAAATACCCCTATTGTATCTAAATTATGCAACCCCAACAACTTATACTTAGAATTCCAAACATTCTTCTCAATTTTCAATTTTTAACTAGATTTCAAACCAAAAATAATGGAAAATAAAAAGACTAAAGAAGATCAAAATCATAGTATGTTTATATTACTACAATCCATTTTATTTTTTACTCTTTGTTTCATGCTTAACTTTCTTTTAATCCTTATTACTTTTTACTAAATCTAAAGTTAATATAAATCTGTATTGAATTAATAATTATAAGGTATATAGATATATAACAATTGAATCACCCTTGAAAATGAGACATGGGATGTAGTAAGCATAGTACCTCTCATAATGATGATCAATATATACTTCAATGTGATATATAAAAACATATGGAAACTTCAACCTGTGATATATTTGAATGATGATGAAGACGATGATGATGAAGAATATGACGATGATGATGATGATGAGGGTCAAGACGATAAAGACGATGATGATGAAGATGATGACGATGATGATGATCATCGTCATCATTATCATCATCACAAAGACGAAAATAATGAACATCATGATGATGATGATGATGATGTTCATCATGATGATGATTATCATGAGGATGAAGACGATGATGATCAACATGATGAAGATGATGGTGATCATGATGGTGATGATGATGATGATGATGATGAAGATGATGGTGATGATGGTGATGATGATGATGATGAAGACGATGATCATGATCATGATGGTGATGATGGTGACGATGATGATGATGATGATGAAGACGATGATGCTGAACATCATGATAATGATGATAATGAAGAAGATGATCAGGATGATGAAGACAATGATGATCAACATGATGACGATGGTGATGTGGATGGTGATGATGAAGATGAACATAATGGTGACGAAGACGATGATGTTGAACATCCATTAGAGGAAATTTCAACTAAAAATGGGCCTATTAATCCAAATTCAAATTCCATGTCATCATGTGTTAGCCAATGAAATTGCTTTAAATTTGAAATACCGTATAGGTATTAAGCAATTTTTTAATATAAATTTGGGGATAGGTATCATAAAAAAAAACTCATTTTTTGTTCGTATTTTCGACATATCTCTCTGTGTTTTTACTCAAATTTCAATCGAGAGAGCTCGTTGGATGCATAATTAAATTCCGCATCCAACGAGTACCCACTAAGCATACTTTGTATGTACCCCGCTACCCCAAAAACAAGAAATACCTGGAAAAAAAATGAAATGATGACATCATCATCACATTTTTTCAGGTATTTCTTGTTTTTGGGGTAGCGTGGTCCATCAAAGGTATGTCGAGCGGGTACTCGTTGGATGCGGAATTTAATTACGCATCCAACGAGCTCTCCCGATCAAAATTTGAGTAAAAACATAGGGAGATATGTCGAAAATACGAATAAAAAAGTAGTTTTTCTTTTCTTCCTCCAAAATTAATAAATTTTATTTTATTACTTTAACTATTATTTTCCTTAGGAGGCCCATTTTGAGTTGAAATTTCCTCTAATGACGGTAATGACAATGATGATGAAGATGACCATGATGGTGATGATCATGATGATGAATATGATGACGATCAACATGATGAGGGTCATGATGATGAAGACGATGATGATGAAGACAATGACAATGATGATGATGAGGGTCATGATGATGAAGGAAATGATGATGAAGACGATGACAATGATGATGATGATGATGATGATGACGACGATCATCATCATCATCATCATCACGAAGACAATAATAATGAACATGATGATCATGATTATAATGAGGATGAAGACGACAATGATCATCATCATCATCGTGAAGACGATGATGATGATGATGATGAAGACGATGATGATGATGATGGTGACGATGGTGATGGTGATCAACATGATGACGATGGTGATGTGGATGGTGATGATGAAGATGAACATAATGGTGATGAAGACGATGATACTAAACATCACGGTAAATGACAATGATGATGAAGACGATGATACTAAACATCACGGTAAATGACAATGATGATGAAGACGATGATGATGATGAAGACAATGATGACAATGGAGACGATGATGATGATGATGGTGGTGGTGGTGGTGATGATGATCAACATGATGATGATGGTGAGGATGATCATCATCATCATGAAGACGATAATAATGAACATGATGATGATGATGATGTTGATCATGATGATGAAGATGAACATAATGATGATCAACATGATGACGACGGTGATGTGGATGGTGATGATGAAGATGAACATAATGGTGGTGAAGACGATGATGTTGAATATCACGGTAATGACAATGATGATGAAGGCGATGATGATTATGATGATGAAGATGATGATGATGAAGAAAATGATGACGATGAAGACGATGATGATGATGATGATGATGATGATGATTTTCAACATGATGACGATGGTGATGTGGATGGTGATGATGGTGATGATGATGATCATCATCATCATCATCATCATCATGAAGACGATAATAATGAACATGATGATGATGATGATGATGTTGATCATGATGATGAAGATGAACATAATGATGATCAACATGATGATGATGGTGATGTGGATGGCGATGATGAAGATGAACATACTGGTGATGAAGATGATGATGCTAAACATCACGGTAATGACAATGATGATGATGATGATGATGATGATGATGAAGATGATCATGATGGTGATGATCATAATGATAATGATGATCATTATGATTATGATGATTATGATGATGATGGTACCTGATTATGATTATTATGATGATGATGATGAGGTTCATGATGATCATGATAATCATGATGATGATGATGAGGGTCATGATGATCATGATAATGATGATGATGATGATAACGCTCTTGATGATGATGATGATGAAAATGATGATGATGGTGTTGACGATGATGATGATGATGATGATAGTGACGATGATGATCAACATGATGATGATGATAGTAACTCTTTTTGAAAAAATAAGATAAAAGAAGAGGTCTAATTAAATATTTACCTTTCAATATATTTCATCGTCTTCTTCATCCAAGTCATCGTCTTCTTCATCCAAGTCATCATCTGTATCATAAAATCCAGAGTCAACATTGTAAGGATTGTCCATATCACCATCGTCATCTAAGTCAGTTACGCTCATTGTGTCATCATCAGTATAAAGTTCATGGGCATTGTCTGCTACATCATCTGATTCAAGTAATTCTTGGACATCTTCTGTTGGATCATCATCATCATCTAACTCATGTTGATCATTCTATTCATCATCGCCTTCTTCTTCTAAAGAACCCTCTTCATTACCATCATCTAGGTTATACTTTATCGTCCTTCCCCTTGGATCGTGTCTCACAACAAATGACCAGCCTGCTTTACTTGGAACCTCCGAGTAAAATACTTGTTCACAATGGCTTGGAAGAACATAGGGCTTTGCTCCTGGCTCAAACAACCTTTTATTTACCATGGTAAATTCATTATCATTTTCAATAATAGTTCTATAGGGATCACTTTGATTCAATTGTAACCTATACCATTTGACAACATATAGAACTACCTTGAAGGATTTAAAGTCACACTGTAGAATATATTCCAAATACCCATAGTATCGATTTTCTGAGAATTCTAGATGTCTGACACTTCTAGATGAAACATTGGTCCCCTCAAAGACTACAGATATCCCACAATCTAATGTTTTCTTTGCTTCATCCAATTTTTTGATGCAATATCTACAACCATTGTAGACCATAGCCTTATGGTGTTTTTCCTGCAACCGGAAATACACGAAAAGTTTACACAATGATTCAATAGTTATGCAGCAATACATGGAAAAGAACAACATGTACATCAAAATGTAATTTACAAAATAAAAGATTTAGAGTGATTGATTAATATGCTTGCCATTCTATCTTTTAAACCATATGCTAAATTGATTTCCCTTTCTGTAAGATTTCTATCTCCATTGTGATGTGTTGCTTTTACTAATGAAGCCACACCTTCCCATGGTATTCCATGACCCGATTGTTCACATCATTCAATCCATACCTTCATCCAATCAAGATTGTTTGCGATGTATAAATGAATTGCATCCCATTCTTGACCAACTGCTTGATGACAATAATCATTAAAATGTAAAACATGTGTAAATTTCCTGAACAAAGTATATGCTCTTAATTGATGCAATAACTATAAAATGTAATTAGAGTATGAACGATATAATAAACATCCACTAGCTAATAATTACCCTTCACCTTCCTCGATCTACCTTTCCCCTTCAGTTTCTCCCCTTCAAATTTTTTACTGGAGTCCGAATCACAAATGCGACGTAAATTGAGCTTTGACGCTAAAATAGGAAGATATTTACTAACATACAACATGTTTTGGTATACTGTATATCCTTCCATCATAGAAACCTCATCATGTGCTCGTTGTCTCACCAAACCCTTCATAAATTTCAAGTGCCTCTCAACCATCCACATAGACCTTGATTGCACAGGTCCACACAACTCAATCTCCTCAACTTGGTGTATGAGGTAGTGTTCATGTGCATTGAAAAATGTTGAAGGTAGATGCTTCTGCATTTCACACATGAGACGAGGAGTTTCTCTCCTCCAATACTTTATATCTTCTTTGTGGATTCCTTTAGATGTCAACCATCTACAAGTGACGCAAACCAATAACGATATTTAACAAAAAAAACATTAAATTACATATCATGAAATAGTGCAAAAAAAAAATATAAATTATACGGAGAATTAAAGAAACACTAAGCACAAGCAACTAATTGCTAGTTACCTCATGTAATTACCAAGATTATATATAACTTGTTTGATATTGTTTTCAAATTTTTTCGGGAGAGAGAGAGATAGAACATACTGTATCAATATACAAACCACACCATTTAATAAACAAAGAGTATACAAACAAGAAAAAAAATTATGCAATAAAATGAAAAAAAATAAATTATATGGACATAACAATAATAATTACCTTAATGAAGACGTGCCAATCATGTGTTTTGACCCCTGCAAAATCGCCTTTTTTGTTATGATATTCTTCAAGTTTGCACAAAATCCAGTGGAAATTTAATTTTCCACATTACTTATTTGACAACATTGCTTTGATGCTCCATAAACATCCATGGAATTGAGTTTATATTAACTTGGTCTCCATTGCTATGAAATTGGATGACATATTTCATTGCATGTTTTCCTTCTTGAATGTCTTTGCAAGCTTTCACAATTTTATCTTTCTCCCTCCTTAGCTCCAGTAGTCGCCATAATGTTTCAGTCACATTCTTTCCAATATGCATTGTATCAAACAAATGAGCAATTTGTAGGTGCTCATAGTAGGGAAACCTGCTGAATTGTATTGGATAACTTTTCATTCCTTGTGGAAGCCCATTAATGCCTTCATGATCACGATGGACATCATGAATATTAGTTTATAAATAAATTACCAAATATGACCGCTACAACAAACAACTCACAATAAAAATTAAAATACATAAAAATTCATATACGATGATCCATACGTACCATGATGACGATTTCTATTGTATTGCATTTTCCAAAGGTGAGGTGTCATTCTCTGTGGTTTTAATGCAATCTCCTGCTTCCCATTGAAAATATTTTTTTTCGGTTGTTCTATACCTGTGATTCTTAGAGAGGAAATGCCTATACTCATCAGACACCTCTTTTCTTAAGCTTTTTGAGCGACGAGATTTTATCTTGGGACCACAAACTGGACATGCAAATTTACCCTTTGTCTGAAGACCTATAATATATAGATATGGAATATCTATGTCAATTATAATTATATATAAAATATATTAACTACTTCATATAATTAAATGTAATTAAAGTGGAACTTAAAAATACAAACCACAAAATTGGGTTAACCCAGGGGCATCATGTATTGTCCATACAACCATTGCATGGAATTGAAATTGCCTTTGTCGTATTGGTCTAGATACGTCATACATAGTGATGCCATTCCATAACTTCAGTAGCTCATCTATAAGAGGTTTGATATATACATTCATATATTTTACTTGGAACTTACCTGATTGATTTGAAGTACATATAAAATATATAATTATGAGAACCATTAAGATATATAAACCATGCACAAGAGTAAAATACAAAAATATACAAATGAAATTAGGAAACATAATACAACAAATGAGATGCCACAACTACATTAGAAATAAAACAGTTGTAGACACAAAATACCTGGAATAGTCATCAACAACATTATGTGCTCCCTCTTTATTGACAATCATAGAGGAATTTTATTGTTGATAACAAAAATAGGCCACACCATGTAAATGGATTTCATCTGTGAAAATGGATTAACACCATCTACTGCCAAAGAAATCCTAAGATTACATGGTTCTTGTTTAAAGTGAGGCCACTTTTCCTCCATATCCCTAAAAGCATAACCATCTGTGGGCATTCGAATAACATCATCTTGACTTTTGTTCATGGCATGGTAATCCGTAAATTACGCTATGTTATTGCACCTGGACAGTCGTTGCAAATGTGGAATGATGGGAATATAATGAAGAACCTTGTGAGGCACCTTTTTTGTTACTTGATCTGTTCGATATCTACTTATATGACATTCTGTTGCAAATTCATGTTGATTATAATATATAACATGGTCATTGGGGCATGCATGAATTGTTTGATAATGCATTCCAATGTCTTTGATGATGGAAGATAAATCTCAATATGTGCGAGGTAAAATATTTGATGGTGGTAACAAAAATTCAGCTATCAAGCTTCAACAAAAAATATATATATAGTTAATGTAATAAATAAATAATATTAAAATGAAACATACTTCATCCGTATTATGATCAATAATGAGTTAACAATACAATTATTAAAGGAATAGGGATAAAATTTATCACGATGGTATATATGTGATGGATTATTTTACATACCTTAGCATCCGTGTGACTAATATGTTTGAAATACCATTCATAACTTTCAAGTTCATTATCAACAATACAGCAGAGAGAAGACTTGTTTTAGAGCCTTCATAAAGGGGTCCATTTCCCTTATCGAGAAGAGGTATATCATGAACATCATCAAAGTCATTAGTATTTTCACTATCATCGCCATCGTCATCATCCATTCTAAAATTAAATGAAACATGGATCAATGTATTTGTACCATCATCTTCAACTACGTTATCAGTATGATCATCTTGTTCAATATGATCATTCACTTGTTCTCCATTAAACATAGACGCTCCATGATCCTGATTCGGAACTTGTTCTGAAATCACTTCCTATGGACGATATGTCGTAGGGTGTCTTTCCTGTATAAATACATGATAACATCAATAGATATAATTTAATATATGAAATATTAAAATAATACATACATTTACCAAAGCAAAGAATATAAAAAACTTTATAATGTTAAACCTACAAATGGACGATATTCATTCCCCCCCTCGGTGTGTCCATGTTCCCTGCAATGTCTTGTGGCTGTTGAAATCAATATTCTTCTCCTCTTAAATCCCTTGCATTGAGTACATAGACAATAACATTTTCCATCACCCCTTTGTTTCACTGCATCCCATAGCCTAGAAAGTAATTGTTAATTGTGTTTGTTTGGATCATGAATATTTCTATTTGAAATTTTGTCACAAACTTCGTGAATGAATACTATCGACAATCTTAAAAAATCAAGTTCCATGCATCACAATTTTCTCAAACGGAGGTTTGTCGAAGAATAAAAAAATTCACACAAACTGTCTGTCGAAGAAAAAAAATTCTCGCAACTGCTCATTGAAGAATAAAACAATTCCTCAAACCGTCCGTCGAGGAATAAACAATTTCCGCAAATCGTTCGTCACTTCTATACCAAACATGTCGGAATATTTAAAAATGTTTATATTTATAATTCGTCAGTCGTCAAATATCCGACGATATGAACCTAGTTACCGTTGGAAATATGGGTTTAAACTATTTGAAATATGTCTTTATATTATTTCAAAAAATAGCCCAATGACGTCGAAAATCCGACGAATCATCCTCCAAGTGTCGTCGAACATTCAACACACTATTGTCGGATATCCGACGACTCATCCTCCGAATGTTGTCGCAAATTCGACACACATCTGTCGCATATCCGACGACATAGTGTTGTAAAGTATCGTAAAAAAACCTACGCTAAGGACGTCGAAAATTCAACGGTTCTTAAAGAAATTAGAAGGTACAGTATTTTTCATCAGTGAAAACCGACAAAAACGTACTTTAGGTCAGATTTTTGGGGATTTTGTCATCAAATTTTGGTTTCAAATCCTGTTGTGTGTGCACCTCTAGTTTTAATAGTTACCCATGGGGTGGACCTCTCATATAGAGGTAATGCTTTTCATGTTGAATATATAATGTTGTGTGATGTATTACTAACCATGGTCATTGATTACTATTAAATATCCTTCAGAGACTAGCCACCTCTAGAGTGAATTACTTTAGCATATGATCATTTGGTCTGGGGTAATATAATATCATCACAACATCCGATAATTTTTTTTGATATAATATTATATGATAGATAATTAAAGTTAGCACATATTACCATGCAGTGAAGATAAGAGATAAAGATAAATGCATAGAGAACAAGAGAATTTGAATTGCTTATGAGAAGATCTCGAGTGACTAAAGTGAACTCGAATTGTTAAAGCTTCAGCTAAAATAAAAATGTATTTCTTAGTTAAAGCTTCAGTTAAAATAACAATGCATGCCTTAGTTAAAGCTTCAGTTAAAGTAACAATGTATGTCTCATTTAAATATCGTTAAGCTTCAATTAAAGCAACAATGTATGCATGAGTTAATTAAACGAGAACTCACAATTGTCACTTTAGTAAATCATTTAGCATGATTTCAGTTAAGAATAGTTAACTAAAGTGTTTTTCATGACGACACTTTAATTAAACTAAAAGATGACACTTAAACTAAAATACCACACTTAAGTTATGATACTTCAGTTACTCCTATTGCATGATAACACTTGAGTTAGTTTGTTAACGAAGTGATCCTACAGCCAGTTAAGAGGTGACTTCACTCTAAATTCAATGAAGCATGATTTAATGTCAAAGAAGAAAGGCATGGTGCATTGATTGTACAGAATTGAAGAATCTGAGGTGCACAACAACTTCCAAGAAGGAAATCCGCAATAGCTTGCATGGGAGGATAAATTCCCCATACAGTGATTTGTTATTCCTTGCATAGCAGTGGTTTGACATGTTATTTATTGTAATGAACTCATTAGAAATTGAATTTGATTGATATATCTTCTCTATTGCTATGTATCTACATTGAGGGTGTTTATGATCTCTTATCTTATGAAAGCGATATGTTGTTGTAAAATACATTCTCTACTATCTATCATGATTATACTAAGAAGATTTGTTGGGTTCTTCATCATCATTATTTTAAGGGTTTTCCGAGGGTACATCTTGTGTTATGGTTGAATGTTTTATGTGATTGAATGTTTTATTGATTCAAGTTTCAGTATTTCCACAATTAAAGAATTAAATTTCAAAATCTCAACAAAGTTGCACAAAATTCAACAAAATGTCCATAAAACAGGATAAAAGATCATTTTAACAATAGAAACCAAAACATACTAACTTGGTTCATTATCCACGGGAATTATCACCTGCCCGCTAGAGCTAGGGATTTCTCGGTTTCAAGTGAGAAGCATGATAAAGAGAAAGAGAAGAGTAAGGAGCGAAGAAAAGGTAAGATACTTATGGAACATAGTCCCGATAATATTATAAACATTGAATAAAGTCCTGAAATTCCAAGTGGTAAAAATAAAATGAAATGCAGGAAGCTGGAATTTTCAGAAGGAAACATGGAAGCTAAGAGACCCTAGACTAGTTCGACTGCCAAAAAGTTACCTCATGTGGAAAAAGAATCATCAAATATTCCACCTGAAATTCATATTCAATATAAGAGGAAAAATATTCCTAAGGTCCAACCATATGAAAAATCAGAGGATGAAGATCCAGAAATGAAGAAATTGAAAATATGGTTGAAGGAAGTGCAATTGATGATTTCTCAATTAAAGGAAGAAGACAAAAAACGTAGGGTAGAAGTGTCTATATGTTTGGGTTTATATGAAAAATCCATGATGGACGCTAGAGGAATATTAAGAATAATAATTCCTCTACATTGACAAGTTCAAAGTCTATACAAACAAAATAGACTTCTTCAGGCAAAGAAAAGAACTCTGTAAAAAGAGGTACAAGTCCTCAGAGAGGAGATTATTGCAGGGAATTTAAAGGTTATTGCTAAGGAAGTTGTTGAAATTGATAATATCATACCTAAACATGCTTAATAAATAGTCTTGGATACTTAGGGAATTTTTAGAATTGATTGAACAAGATTGTCCAGGACAAACACAGTTTTTAGAACTTTTGCAGCGACAGTAGTACAAAAATTACAAAAAATGCTATAGAAGTTCTCAAAATCAAAGTTTTGTAGCACCAAAGGCCAAAATCGTATTAAAGACGCTACAAAATCTTTTGTTTTTCCTTTAGATAACTTGTATGTTAAATTTTGACTGTTATGTGGATAAATCAATGTCAAAGCAACAGGGAATCATTATATGGAGTAAAATCATACTACTCTTTTTGTTGCTCATGGGCACTACAATGAAAATGGCTATTAGTGTATGTTCATGGTTAAAATTAATTCCTATTATTGATTTAGTTATCAAGGAAGGATATAAGCATACACAGGTCAGCCTGCTAATTTGCATACAGAGACAACTTTTGCTCATAATCCCTAATTTTGAATGTAATTAGGGTTTAATGTAATTTCATTTTGGAGACAAAAAAATGTATCAGTTGGTGTGGATATATATCATATGTCTCAAATAACCTTAGTAAACCTTCAGAAAGCATCAGTTTTGATAAAAATTTAAGTTGGGATGTTATTCAAAATTATGCACATTTTTAGTAACTTTTGTAGCACTACCGCTGTAAAAACAGAATCTTACGCTACAAAAGTTCTAAAGATGCACAGTTTCATCCAAGATTGCTCAAATCACTTAGTTTTTCTTTTAAATGGATTGGAACATGGTCAAATACACTGCACACATGGAGATAAAGCTTCCCCTGCATAATAGGAGTTTTCTTACTCTAATAGTATAAAGTTTTAAAGTTTGGAATGAAAACCTAATTTGTAGAGATTGGGTATAACGTTTCATCATCTTTTGTAATTATTTCTATTTTGATTATGGAGGAGGTCTCGAAACTCCTATTTTGATGTAACCATTTCCTAAAAGTTAGATATTAGTTTGCACATGTGTCATAGTTTTCTAACTGTTTTCTATTTTGGGAAAAGAGCTAGGGAGCTCGAATCTTGAAGAAGTTATTTTGGATTTGTCTATATATTGAGAGAAAGAAGACTTGTAAAGGGTTGAGACCCGAGAAAGAGAGGACCATTGTGAATGTCAAAATCATTTTCCTGAAATTAATAAAGATTTTGGAGCCAAAGTTTTGAATGATCCAGGAGGATATCGGTGGCCACCCACCTATTTCTCTTGGACCCCCACCATTATTTCATTCAGTTTTCCAGTTTCCTTAATTGTAGCACAATTTACTATTTTTGGTAGTTTTCGGGTCCTAAACTTTCGAAGCCGTTTTGAGGCCCTAAATGACGTTTTTTTGGCATCGAATGGTCGGGCAAATATGAGTCAGTTCTAGACTTGATATTTTCTATTTATGGATGTATTCCTTAAATAGATCTTTCTAACGATATATCATGCACGTCAAACGGAGGTAGTATGCTAAAGCTACGACCCCAGGAAATTGATGTACCAAGTTACCCAACGGGGCCTACATTAAGGCGTTTCACCTCCTAGGGTTAGGTTTTTGGATGTGTAGAGTTTTCATTGTTTCTCAATAATATATAGGCCTTCGAGCCTCATTGTAACACGGAGTTCAGAGGCATGTAGCAGCCACATCTCTTCTCAGAGATAAGCTACCGGCACTCTAGCTAATTTATTTCCATTCTGTATGTAAACAAGTTTCAGTTATTGATTAATGAAATGAAGTGTTATTTCCACTGCATATTTGTTTCTATGGTTATTTGTGTATTTTGTTGCGTTCCTGCATAAATCCGTATCATTGAATAAGTGACAGAGATTCATGTGTTGTCAATTCGCATACTGTAACTTTCCTTATGTGAATGCATCTTTCTTTGTTTACATTTCATTTTGTCATCTTATGCATATTTAAGTGAAAGTATATGAATAAGAACTCATGGTTTATGCTATGGTTCATCGGACTTGGATATTGAATACCTTTTTCCTCTAAAGTTAGTGTTGAACTTATCTTTATTTGGTGCTCAATATTAATGGATTGTTTTCTTCATTCTTCTACCACCCTGCAAATATAAAGATTTGTTGGTTGTGGAGCTTGATCTTCTTGATTCAGAGATGTTATTACAGTTGTGCTTGGATCCCAGTACCTGATGGGGGTTGTGGGGGGCCTTTCTCCCCCACTACACTCTCCAAGGGGTTCCAGGGGGAGCGACGACTATTTTGGGAGCCCCCCTTAGCAGAGTTTCAGGGGTAGTGCTCTCGTAGCGAAAATTTAGGAAAAAAATGCCTTGTAAAATGTTGTAATTTCAAATTCATGACTTGGTAAATAATGGGTGATCTACGGGCCCATAGTTTTGGGCATCCCTTGTATTTTCCCATGGTATTCCCTTTATAAAAGGAAGGCATTATAATACGGTTGTGTATTGTATTGTATTGTAGCATTGTAAAACAAAATCTTTGTGATCATCTGAGAGGGACTGTGAGAGAGTCACAGAGGAAGTGTAGCGGGGTTGCCACAGGTTGTATCCCTTCATTTTGTTGGATGGTATATTAATAAAGGAATGGAAATTGTTGTGTGGATGTAGCCCATATTGGGTGAACCACGTTATATATGTGTCTCTCTTGTAATGTATTTTAATATTTTCATATTGTTTATTGTTTATTGTTATTAATGTGCGATCTTTTTTTTCTAACAAGATTGTATGTGAGATGATATGTGAGATGATACATATATTTCCTCTACGATAAATTTATGCTTGTCTCTAATAATTGAAAAAAAAACTTCATTTTCTGACTCCATGCCGAAAGGTCCTTCTTTGAACATATCAGCCTCAATTCCTTTAAAACCCTATCATTATCTACAGATCTATCCTTCGTTTCATTATCATTATTTGGCCCATATCATTAGTCACCATAATACTAAGAGAGCCCTCTCTGGTTGGAAAGGTTAGACTCCAACCTAAATTAGGTTTGAAAATGTTACCTCAAGAGTATCCTCCCACAACTAGAGCGAAATCTTAGTGATAATTATGATGTTATAAAGTCTTGTTGGACAAGGATCTAGACTTATGTGTCAAGTCAAGATTATCATGTGGACCTCTAGTTGTAATAGTTACCCATGGGGTGGACCTCTCATATAGAGGTAATTCTTTTCATGTTGAATATATAATGTTGTGTGATATATTACTAACCATGGTCATTGATTGCTATTAAATCTCCTTTAGAGACTATCCACCTCTAGAGTGAATTACTTTAGCATATGATCATTTGGTCTGGGGCAATGTAATATGATCAAAGCATCCGATAAAAAATTTTGATATAATCTGATACGATAGATAATTAAAGTTATCACATATTTACCATACAGTGAAGATAAGAGATAAAGATAACTTCATAGAGAATAAGAGAATTTGGATTGCTTATGAGAAGATCTCAATTGACTAAAGTGAACTCGAATTGTTAAAGCTTCAGTTAAAATAAAATGTATGTCTGAGTCAAAGCTTCACTTAAAATAACAATGCATGCCTTAGTCAAAGCTTCACTTAAAGTAACAATGTATGTCTCATTTAAATATTGTTAAGCTTCAGTTAAAGCAACAATGTATGCATCAGTTAATTAAAGGATAACTCACAATTTCACTTTAGTAAATCAATCAGCATGATTTCAGTTAAGAACAGTTAACTAAAGTGTTTTTCATGATGACACTTTAGATAAAATAAAACACGGCACTTTAATTAAACTAAAAGATGACACTTAAGCTAAAAGACCACACTTAAGTTATGATACTTCAGTTACTCCTATTGCATGATGACACTTAAGTTAGTTTGTTAACGAAGTGATCCTACAACCAATTAAGAGGTGACTTCACTCTAAAGTCAATGAAGCATGATTTAATGTCAAAGAAGAAAGGCATGGTGCATTGATTGTACAGAATTGAAGACTCAGAGGTGCACAACAACTTCCAAGAAGGAAATTCGCAATAGTTTGCATGGGAGGATAAATTCCCCATGCAGTGATTTGTTGATACTTGCATGGCAGTGGTTTGACATGTTATTTATTGTAATGAACTCATTAGAAATTTAATTTGATTGATATATCTTCTATATGGCTATGTATCTACATAGAGGGTGTCTATGATCTCTTATCTTCTGAAAGCCATATGTTGTTGTAAAATACATTCTCTACTATCTATCATAATTATACTAAGAAGATTTGCTCAGCTATTCATCATCATTATTTTAGGAGTTTCCCAAGGTACATGTTGTATTATGGTTGAATGTTTTATGTGATTGAATGTTTTATTGATTCAAGTTTCAGTATTTCCGCAATTAAAGTTCAAAAACTCAACAAAGTTGCACAAAATTCAACAAAATGTCCATAAAACAAGATAAAAGAGCATTTTAACAACAGAAACCAAAACATACTAGCTTGGTTCATCACCCACGGGAATCATCACCTGCCCGCTAGAGCTAACGATATGTCGTTGTTAGGAAGGACTTGGGTTCATTGTTTTGTTGTGAGGGTTGAGCCACATATATAGAGTCGTCACTTGCTTTCCCCTGGAGTTATTTATCCAGAGCGTCGAGCTTGCAGTTGATATTCTCCCCCAGTTGAACCTGATTTTTAGCCATGTTCCAAATGCCTTGTTCTATAGCGATTAGTTGAGTTTCAACAGCAGTTCCCGGCTATTCTCCCTGCTCAGCCTAGCCATGCACTCATCAAAATCCATACAAAAAAGGGACTTCAATTGCACGGTTATGGTATGATGGGTCTCTCTTGTTTTGGAGGAGCATGTATCCTACGCCATCTCCCCCCAGTCTCTGAACAAATTCTGGATCAAGGGATTTGGATACTTACCTCTGCGTCTCATTTCCATGCGCACAACCCGGTCTTTAGGTTGTTGGCTATTCCTCTGTTCATAAAATCTTTTATCTCTCTCGGTATCTCGAACAACTCCCAACATGTGAGTTCTCCTTGGGCCATTTGTGGTTTTGCGCCCAGTGACCTTTGTGCGCACCATTAGAGGAGGCATGTCATTGAGGTATATATGGACAAACAGAGCTACCGAATACTTCACAAAAACGAAATTGCAGTGATACCACCAACGCATATAACGGCCAATGGGAGGTTTGCTATAATTTTTCTTCATGTGCAAGCTTCCTCTTATGCCTTTTTCCTTCTCATCATAGAACTTGTTGGCACGGGTGGCCATGAAAGCCGCTTTCATGATCTCCTAAGGAAGACATACTCTAAGCCAAGTGACAACCTGTGCGAAGTACCAATTAAAATCGAGGAAAATCATAGTACATTCGAGGTGATAATTGATAAGGTGGTGGAGATGGCCATCTGTCCCTTCCAAAGCATGCATATTAACACCCCTCAACAATCTCTCTCTGTTTGGTGTCTTCGCTATAGCACCCATCGTGGCGGTTTCTACAACCATATTTCAAATATGCCATCATTTGGACTCTTTTCATCATAATTTTTTAATCATTTTTACCTGAAATTGATTTATCCAACTTGTAGATATAACTTGTTGAAATTGCATGGTCCAAGTGCAGTAAGGGTATTTGGGGCAGTGAATCCATTTATATATTCAAACATGCAATTTTAATATAACAATTGTCAATTTGACTAAAGACTGTATAAATGGATTCGGTGATGATAACCGTAAAAAGTCTAAATCTTATAACATTTAGACTACTTCCTTTCTACCATTCGCTAATAAGAAGTCTCTTTCCATATTACTTTGCTTTGTTTGAAAGATGAACTAAGCCATATTTATATTATCATTAATAAAAAACTATGGAGCAAGAAACTCTTTTTGGGATAAAAAATAATGAAATGTGGTCGAAACTGCTTTGCATTTTTATTTAATTCAATTATATGTTTGATCTAAATATAAAGAAACATTGAAGTTGTTGCAAATTTTTATTTAATTCAATGCTTTGCATTTTTATTTAATTCAATTTATAAGTTTGATCTAAATATAAAGAAACATTGAAGTTGTTGCAAATTTCATTTTGTTACTGGAGTTTACCAACACTATAGTTGAGACAGTATTTGAATGATGTAAATTTTGCAGCAACCAATGCAACAATAAAAAATCATCGAATATTTTAATCTACAATGTGAGCAATGACTCGGTATTATGAATGCATTGGTAAAATTAGGGTCCCATTATGTTAACAATTAACAATATTTAATTAAAAGTGACTTTAATCATTTAAATTAAACAATTAATTAATGTATCTTTAAGTCACTTTCAATTAAATGTTGTTAATTATTATTTCATTATAACCAATTAAATTAATTAATTAAATAATAAGTCCCTTATATTTATTACATGTCTCTTTGTTATTTATATTTATTGTTTTAATTATAGTTTGACTTTTTAATTTATTTTTTCACCCTCATAGTTTCAATCTTTCAGGTCCACCCTAAATTTTATAATTAAATTATTCCAAAAAAATTGCTCACAACTTACTTTCATCTTAATTACTCTAAAATCTATTAATTAGTTTTAATTATTATTTTTCCTCCTAATAATCAAATTATTAAACCTACCCTTCATTCTTGGTTTCGTCCCCATTGATCTCTTATTTTATTTACCTAAATCGTCAACAGCTAATTTGATTACACCTATATATGCTTAGCTTAATTATTTTCTTGTTGTTAGTAGCATCTTCGTCGTGATTCCCTTGAGATGGGTGGAGTGTCCACTTGAAACATCAGTTGCAAAACTACAACACTGTGAAAATCCAAAATCAACTATACTATGTATAACCACTGTGAAAGCATCCATACTTAAAATCTATAGATTATCAAAATCAAACCAATCACCTAAATTGGTGGACTCAATAAATCGAAATTCGGTTGGAACCAAACTAAAATTGGAAAAACAAAATATACATAAAATATTCAAATTTTGATTTTAAAATATATACTATAGATTTTTCACTTCTCAAATAGGGTTCAAGTTAAACTCAGTTTATCAATGTTTAATACACAATCCCATTCGACATTTAACAATTGCAAAAGAAATTTAACTCATAAACATGTATGAACTAGAAGCACATGAGAACTCTATCAAAATAGTGAGAGCAACATTAATACAACAACCATACACATGAAATAAATTTAGACTTTGATTTTTGGCTAACTTGCTCAGGAAAAACCCCTAAGAGAAAACTTGTGAGAGAGTTTTTTTATTTCTTCTTCAAAAAATGAATGTACAATAGTATTAATTCAATGAGTACAGCTTATCTCAAACCCATAAGACCAAAAAATAATGCCTTGGAATCTGTGTTGTGATTGTCTTGATTTTTGTACATTAACTGTAAAGAAATGCTTGCCTCTCCTACTTTCTTGAACTGTTTCTCACAGTCAGTATTCACCTCAAAATTCATCTCAAATAGGGTCTTCTTTGTTTGTTTGTGTACCCACAGTTACAGTCGCAATACTCCTCAATTTATGTGCATTCAAATATGGAAAATGATGCCCAACATGTGCCCAAAACATGTTGTACGAACAATCATTTAATGTTGTGCGTTCAACCTTGAAAAACATGCTATTTTGTCTAGGAATTCGTGCAATAGTTCCTCCTCGAAATTTCTGCATATTCTAGATTTTTGTGTTGTTTTAATGATCTCGATTTATGTGTTAGAATCACTCTAAAAAGCATGCCACCATTAATGGTTGTATAGAACAGTTTTGGAACTCATTCCAATTATCTTAGCTAGACTCTCTCTCTCTCAAACTCGACCTCTTTCTCCTCTTAAGTAATCTTTTCTCCAAGTCTCTTGGGTGAGTACGAATGAGGAATGAACTCCCTTTTATCATTTTCTCTTTTATTTGTATTTCACCTTTTGGGGTAGTTGAACGGTCACTAGATCAAGGGCCCACATTTAATCTAGTGATTTCTCATCAATGGATGAGAAAATTCACTTTTCTCTGCATTAAATAATTTATTTTCAACTCCCACTTAAATTTAATTAAAAAGTCACTTTATAACTCTAAAGTGGCATTAATTACTTTTCGCTAGCAAATAATTCAAGGGTCATGTAACTTGTCCCCTTTTAGTCACTTCAGAAAAAATCACTAGTGAAACACTTCCTAGTTACAAAATTCAACACTCCCTCTTACCGAGGAAGGTGTTCACCATCACTTCAAATGTCTCATTAAAGAAGATGAACTGCTTCTTCACCAAAGTTGGTAATCTGCTCATGTGCTTCACACACAATATAAGAAATGCATGTCCTTTCTAAACTCCTCTCTAAAAAGAACAAATATAATGTCCCTTCATTTTATGCTTTATCGCATGAAGTACATCCTAAGCTGCAACTCTCACCACTTCCACCTCACGTAAGAAGTCCTTATGGATTTTCCTCCACTAGAATCACACTCTAGTATCACGCAGTCTGATGTAGAAGCTCCCTCTATCTTTGAAAGTTGTCCCTCTACAAATCCTACACTCTGCACCGGTGCCACATAACGATAAGTATCATCTCGCTCACCCATCAATGACATGTCATACTAACTGACCCACTTTCCAACAATGGAATATGTAGCCTCTCATGTACTCCCCCGAATCGAATACTAGATACTCGGTGACACTTCAATCTTCAGAGCATCTCTCTCTCCCCTCTAAACTAAGGACTGACTACTCGGCGCCACATCAATCCTTGGAGATTCTATCCCCTCAGATCCTCCAAATGTAGGTTGGCCACATACTAAATACTCACCATCTCTCTAATGACCAATCAACACTAGGTCAACTGTATCCACTCCCACTGGGAAAATGAAGATGTGTTCCTTCTTAAACATTACTGTTGGAAATTTCGACAATACTCAGAGGGGGGTGAATTAGTATTATTAACTTTTAATAATTAAAACCACTTTTAACTTATTCATTAACACACATGATCAACAAGATACAAGAAACATAACTTTTATCGTGGAATCCCAATTGGGAAAACCACCAATACTTCCTATTACTGCAAAATTATATTTACTAATAGTTTATTTCTACTACTACAGACAAGGATGGCACTACACCCTATTTACCATAAACTCCTGGAAGGAGGCAACGACCCCTCGATTTATCAACTACTACTGAGAGGATGCTTATACACTCTATTTACCATCTACTACTAGAAGGAGGCTACGACCCCCTTGTAGGCATATATAGGCATATAGCATGCTCTAGCACCACCCTACCACCCTAGTATGTTTTTATCAAACTTCCAAATCTCCTTATATCTTTAATACTGTCACTAGTTTCTCATTATTCATTGGTCTTTGTCTTTTGTTGCTATTACTTAGATATGGACTATAGATACCCCTTACTTTCAAATCGAGCTTCTGTTTAAATATCCATCGTTATACCTTTTCAATAATCACGTCCTTTCAATTATGTTTATCATGCCCTTTCATCAAACCATCACACAAATTCATCGTGTCCTTTCACCACATATTATGTTTAATTAATATCAAATAAATATACTTTGTTTATCATTTTTAATTATGTTTAAATTTATCAATCACGACCTTCCGCAATTTCCTTTCCGCAATTAACCTTTCCGCATTTACCTTTCCGCAATGACCTTTCCGCGACTTGCTAGAACTCATTCCTTCCGCAATTTCGGGTTATGTATTGCGGATCTACTTTTCAACTTTTCTCAAAAACTGCTTCCGTAATTCGTCTTCCACAACGATCTTTCTGCAATCGTGTTTCTGAAATGACATTCCGCAACGACCTTTCTACAATCGAAAACTCCTTCCTTCCTCAATTGTGGATTGCGGGTCACGGGTTGCAAGTCTACATTTCAACTTTTCTCAAAATTGCTTTCACAATTCGTCTTCCGCAAGAATTCTCCCACAATTTGCAGATTACAGATTGCGGCTTTCTTCCACATTGTGGATTGCGAATTACAGGTTTCGACTTTTCTTGAAACTGCTTCCGCAATTGCGGATTGCGAGTTTCGACTTTTCTCGAAACTGCTTCTGCAATTATTCTGCTGCAATTACCATTCTGCAATGACCTTTCTGCAATCAGAAACTCCTTCCTTCCGTAATTATGGATTTCGGGTTGCAGGCCTGCATTTCGACTTTTCTCGAAATTGCTTCCACAATTCATATTTCAAAAGACTTCTTCCGCAATTTGTAGATTGTGGATTGTGACTTCCTTCAGATTGCGGATTGCAGATGTGCCTCCCAACTTTTTCGAAATGGGTTTCCACAAATATCTTTACACAACTCCTATGAATTGTTGATCACTTTGCAGGATCCTCCTCGTCCATTGATCATTTGTCAAACACGGCACTTCACTTTGGCGCTCTAGAATGTTATCTTCCATGCACATTTACTTTGTGTATCCTTTCCCTATCATCAATCTATTTTCTTGATACAATCTTATCCCTCCAACCTCTGCTAAATAAGATGACTGCAACTCCATGACTTTGCGTTGATTGATCGAAGGATTGATCAATCAAGATCGATCGGACTTCATCGGACTTGATCCCCTCGCTGGATATACACATTATCTTTGTGGATTCATTTGTACATGTATTCAAACTATCAATCGATTCATGATTTAGACACACAAGTAGTCAGTTATTCATTTACACGGAGATATGCATAAATAGTCCTTCTCAATTCAAACATAATGATGTCATATTTCAACACTGACTTCATTATAGCATCTCGTGTGTATTTCCAACCTCATCACACATGCCACATCATTATGCATGTCATGTCATCACTTCCTTTGTTATTCCTTTGTCTTACACTGAGTTTTCCCTGCCATCATGTCCTTGCTTATTCCTTTGTCATTACTAAACTCCTTTGACATCAATGACAACTCCATTCAACATTATTCCCCTTTGGCATTGATGGCAACATCTAATCATTCTTCCCCTTTGACAATAATGACAAAGGATAACCTGTTATTCCCTTGTTGAAACCATCTTGATAGAGAATTTCATATCTTTCTTCTTTTTGACAACTGCCTTTGCCAATATATCTCTTCTTTTAATAAATTTAGCTCTTTGCTTTTCTTCCTCTTGTTCACTTGAACTTGGTGGTGACCATTATGAATGATAATCTAGTTAACATCCTTCTTTACCTTCTTGTAGTGGGTCCTCAAATAAGAGACTAGATGATAAGTTCATAGACTACCCCTATCATAATGTTTCCTTATGTTCCATTGATGAGATTTTTTTTCCTTACTTCAAACAAATGTGATGATTGTCTAGAGAGAAATTTCTCTGTGTGAGTAGTGTTGGAATTCTATGCACTACTTTGCACATCATCTTACAAGAGTTCTCACAATGTCATCTTTGTCACTCATCAAACATTTTTATGTATGTATATCAATGTTGTTTATGAGGATCTTTGGATGACATTTGTCCCTGATGGAGACTTTAATGGCAATCACTTTTCATGGTTAGAAAACCCACAGGTTACACCTTCTACCGTTCAACAGAAATATTTCCAATACACTTTCAACAACAATATTTTCTACAATTTCATATACGCGTTTCCATGAGAATTTCATCAACTGATATGTGCCTGAATCCCAATTGTTCCCTTCAAAAATATGCTAAATCTGTGTCTTCAGTCTTCTCATAGTGAGTCTTCCCATCTGTATTATGTACTTGATTATTTATGCTTCCCAAAAAACATGGATAGATAGTATCGGTGTTTTATTACTAAGTGATCATATTCAATAGATAACTCGATCAATTCTAGTAGATGCTCTACGACTGTGATTTTTCTCAATCAATATGTTTTTGAGTTCATTCATCTAACCTGTATCTTCTTCGGGACCTTCATCAATGTCCTTAAGACTCGTTCGATATCCTTGTTCTTCCATGAATCATGTTGTCAACATCTGTCACAGGAGTGTTACATTAAGTCTAATCTTCATTCATTGCTTTCAGATATGCCTAATCCCACATTCAAATTCAAAAATAGTTCACTAAAATTTCTCAGTCTTAGAGGTAATCTATTTTCATAATACTTGGATGTAGTTAGCTATCATTATCATCACCTATATTCACTTCATCACAATTATGTTGTTGGATTTCTTAGACTTAAAATATTAATTTTTCTTCACTTGTCATAAAGTATCATTCTTTTTGCGACAGATTTTATAATCATCAGTTTTATTGTTGATATTTTTCAGCCAACCTTTAGTTTCCTTCCATACCTGATTTCTCTTTTAAGGATGCATCATATAACTTGTTATTTTTTTAAGGAGTCTTTAATGCCATAAAAATAACCTCTATTATCTTAGTTACAGACTTCATGGTCTTCATGGATCACACACTTTAATACTTTCATGTTGTTTCACTTTGTCACATGGATGGTCTCTAGCAAAGTATTCAATTTGTCACTTCTACACTTCTTCTTGTCTATGAGGAAGATAGATTTTACCAAGTATTTCTTATCACCCTTCTTCTTGTTGTTTTGATGACAATATCAATACATTCCTTTCTTCTTTCCAACTGATATTTTTCAAGTACCAATAGCAATTTTCTGATATTAACTCCCCCTGAGTATATGATCCCTTCTAATGCTAATTTCAGGGTTCTCTTCTAGGTCATGAGAAACCTTTTAGAAAAGGCATCTACCATTATTATCTTCATCTCCATTGTTGTATTGATTTAGATCTCATCTTGATTTCCCTCAGAATGGATTTCATTTTTATCTATAGCATTATTTTTATCATCATCATCTTTGGAAGCTTCACTGATATTTGAAATTTGTGTTTCTTCTGAGTCTTTGTAACATGGCTTCCTTCTCCACATATTTCCATGAGGTACCCTGCTTACTGGTATTCTATCTTTTGAAGTGTTTGTGTCTTCTTTACTTCTCAAACTTTGATCTTTGCTTTTGGTTCTAGAATCAGTAGCCTTGTAACCAAACTTGTGACAGCACTGACAATATCCAAGGAATGCCATTTTATAGAATCTTTGATCTTTGTAATGGCTATTTTCATTTCAATGTCTTCTCAAATTTTTCATCTTAGGAGGATGCATAGATTTCTGATGATAGGAATTAGTTTTCATGTAATTCGTATGTTTCTTGGGTGTATTCTTCTTATACATATGAAACTTTTAATATGCTTTGCAATTCAGGGCTTTATGTCCAAAATTATTACAAGAGTGGCAATGACCCAAAAAGATTTGTTGATATGTACTTGTCATTGGTATTCTAGGAATCATATATGTTCTTTGTAAGAGAGGAGCATATTTCTTACTTTCTTCCCTTTTAATTGGGCTCTTGAGTGCAGCAACATAGCTTCTTTTATTTCCATCTTTGTTTGTGAAAGAGGAATATATTGGCTTCTTTTCTTTGTCAACTCCTAATCCAGACTTATTGTTTGATGGTATTTGGACACTTAGGATTTCATCTAAAGTCCTTGAGCTGTTCTCAAACTTTGATTTGATAGATTCTTCATCAACCCCTTTTCTAAGTTGAATAATATCTTTTTCAAGTTTTTCAGACTCTTGTATTCTCTTTTTTAGCTGCACTACTAGGTCCTCTTCAATCTTCTTGACCTCTTGAAGTTAGTTCTTCAAATCAATAATAATTTGACTTGACCCTTTATCTTTTGATTTCTGTTCTTCTTGGCATTTTGACAACTTTTCTTCCAAATAATTGTTCTTCATTCTGGTCTTTCTCAATTTTTCAAAAGCACTTATGAGTTCTTCCTTTAGGTTCACCCCTCCTTCCATATTTGAATCATCTTCTAAAGTTACTGTCTCCATGAATAGATTTTCTTCATTTTCGCTCATCTCTCCATCTTCACTATCTTCCATGGAATATAAGTTTTTCTTCTTTTTATTAAATTGTTTCTTGTATATGGTTTTACTCCTTTGATCTTCCTTATGAGTGCAAGATTCTTCACAATCACTTTCATTCTCGAAAAGAGAAAAGCTTGATTCTTGTTGATCCATAGTGGTTTTTAATAGGATCTTCCTTCTAGTGATTAAGTTGTAGTGAAGGATCCCGCTCTAATACCAATTTTTGGAAATTTGGACAATAGTGAGAGGGAGGGGTGAGTCAATATTATTAACTTTTAATAATTACAACCACTTTTAACGTATTCATTAACACACATGATCAACAAGACACAAGAAACACAACTTTTATCATGGAAGCCCAATTGGGAAAACCACCAATACTTCCTAATACTACAAAATTACATTTACAAATAGTTTATGCCTGCTACTACAAACAAGGATGGTACTACATCATATTCACCAACAACTACTGGAAGGAGGCTATGACCCCCTGGTTTATCAACTACTACTAAAAAGATGATTCTACACCATATTTACTAGCTATTACTGGAAGGAGGCTACGACCCCCTTGCAAGCATATAGCCAACCCTAGCACCACCCTACCACCCTAGTATGTTTTTATCATACTTTCATATCTCCTTATATCTTTAATATTGTCACTGGTTTCTCATTACTTCCTTGGTCTCTGTCTTTTGTTGCTACTGCTTGGATATGGACTACTGAGACCCCTTACTTTCAAATCGAGCAAGTCCTTTCAATTATGTTTATCGTGTCCTTTCATTAAACCATCACACAAATTCATCATGTCCTTTCACCACATATTATGTTTAATTAACAGTAAATAACCATACTATGTTTATCATTTTTAACTCGGTTTAAATTTATCAGTCACGACCTTCCGTAATTGCCTTTCCACAACGACCTTTCCACAATTAACCTTCCCGCATTTATCTTTCCACAACGAACTTTCCACAATTTGAGGGAACTCATTCCTTCCGCAATTGCGGGTTGTGAATTGTGGATTTGTTTTTCAACTTTTCTCGAAAACTGCTTCCGCAATTTATCTTTCACAACTATCTTTTCGCAATCGTCTTTCCTCAATTGCCTTTCCGTAATGAGCTTTTCACAGTCAAAAACTCCTTCCTTCCGCAATTACGGATTGCAAGTTGCTGGTATGCATTTCGGCTTTTCTCAAAATCGCTTCCACGAGACTTCTTTCGCAATTTGTGGATTGCAGATTGCGGCTTCCTTCAGCATTGCGGATTGCAAGTTTCGACTTTTCTCGAAATTGCTTCTGCAATTCTTCCTCCGCAAAATGTGTTCCACAATTGTAGATTGTGGATTTTGATTTTTCTTGAAACTGTTTTCGCAATGACCTTTCCACAATCGGAAACTCCTTCCTTCCATAATTGCAGATTGTGGGTCTGCATTTCGAATTTTCTCAAAATTGCTTCCGCAATTCGTCTTCTGCAAGACTTCTTCCATAATTTGCAGATTGCGGATTGTGGCTTCCTTCTACATTGTAAATTGCAGATTGCGGATGTGCCTCCCAATGTTTTTGAAATGGGTTTTTGCAAATCTCTTTGTGCAACTCCTGAGAACAGTTGAACTCTTTGCAAGATCATCATCATCCGTTTATCAGTTGTCAAACATGAAACTTCACTTTGGCGATTCGGAATGTTATTTTCCACACACATTTACTTTGCGGATCATTTCCCTGTCGTCGATCTATTTTCTTGATACGATCTTAGTCGTCCAACCTATGCTAGATAAGTTGATTGCAACTTTACGACTCTACATTTATTGATCATAGGATCGATCAATCAAGCTCGATCGGACTTCGTTGAACTTGATCCTCTCGCTGGATCTACACATTATCTTTGTGGATTCATTTGTATAGGTATTCAAACTATCAATTGATTCATGATTTAGACACACAACGAGTCAATTATTCATTTACATAGAGATATGCATAAATAGTCCTTCTCAATTCAAACATAGTGATGTCAGATTGCAACACTGACTTCATGATAGCACCTCATGTGTCTTTCCAGCCCCATCACACATGCCACATCATTATGCATGCCATGTCATCGCTTCCTTTGTTATTCATTTGTCCTACACTGAGTTTGTCCTACTATCATGTCCATGGTTAGTCTTTTGTCATTACTGAATTCCTTTGACATCAATGACAACTCCATTCAACAATTATTACATACCCTGCACCTTCCAAGACTGAAATAGAGAGTCTGCTATCTCTCAACATTCGCTCGTACGTGGGTTACCCTTTAATTTGATTTAACTTTGTTTTATGTGTTGTATGTATTGAAATTGATGTAAGTTGTGGGATCATAATGTTAAGGGTTGGATGGGGATGCACTTTCCCTTGTCCGAACTGTAATTGATTTCCCTCAATCCACTAGAGCATAGAGCACTCCCGATACCTACAAAATCTCTCCAAACTCTAGTCGGAACCGTATTCATCCCACTCCTCGAACTGCATACATTGTTCCCTCTCCATCTTGTGTGAGATGCTTTGGAATAGTCTCTATAGTGAGGAATGCATCTCACATCCCAGGCATGTGATCACAATATGCACTATCAACTATCCATTTTCTTGCATCCACAAGTATATTATTGTCGCAACTTGAAATAATTGTGACAAGAGAATTCTTTCTCGAACTTTGCAGTGTAATTATCTATCTCAGTTGCAGTTGCAACTTGTTCCTCTTTCTCCTGCTTTCCCTTCTTCTTATTAGAACATTGGCCAACATAATGGCCAAACACATTGCATGAATAACACGCGACTCTGCTCAAGTCCTTTTTCTCACCTCTATGTTGCTTAGCCCTGTTGCCGCCTTTCACACAACTAGGTGGGAACATGGCAGAAATATTCAAGCCACTCGGTGTGTCCTTTGGGGCAAGTCTCGAGTCAAGGTTGTCACCTTGTTCTTGACTCCTTCGTTTAGACAAACTCCTAACAAAGCCAAGGGGGGTAGACCCTACAAGTTACTAAGGTTGGTTACATAGATGATGATGGTATTAAATGAGTAAGTTTTTTAGGAGTTTTGATTTAACAATTGTAAACAACAGTTAACATGATGAGACAATCACAAATAAGCACGATACGACACCCAATCACGTATAGATTGAAAGAAAGAAATATTTGACCAGTGCCTTAAATGGAGCCGAAAATAATTAAGAGTTATTGCAAGTGTTGGAGTGAATGTTGTGCAATTGTATCTTGGTATGTTTTAAATTAATGTAAAAAAATGAGTGAATTAAATTAGGCGGGGGGGACTCCAGATATACCTGGGGGGTACTTGGAGTATGTCCAAAAGTAACAACCGCTAAGGCTACCCGCAAGGAATGTGTGGGATGGATGGAGTCTCTGAGACTATGTTTATAATACACCCGCTAGGATCTAACAAATATCGGCGCCTCGAGGTCACTATCCGATAGCTCCCACTTGCTTTGGGTATTTTGCCACCGTTTACGGTTTAATCGAGGTGTTGGATTTTTGCCTATGGTGGTTAATTGGGAAAGTGAATCATAATTATTCTAGTCACTCGTGTTTCTTTTGATGCAGCTTGACTGATCGGACGAACCACAGCCAAGTGTGGAGCATACATGCCGGAGTCTTGTAAATTTTAGTAAATTTTAAGAGCGTGTTCTTGTTAAAAAAAAGACCCTCCAGGAATCTCTTTTGGTCCAAGTGGACCTCAATCGAGAAATCAAGGAGGGGTTAATTTTACTGTTTGCTTGTGAAAAGTAACAATGAAAATAGAAGCAAAAACACACACCATGGGTTTTCTAATTAATCCTACCACAATCATCTTTCACCTTTCGGTTCAATCGGGGAATCGTGGGGTAAGTATTAGTATTACTTTGATTTTAAAATATGGAATGTTGAAATATTGTAACTTCGAAGAATATTCTATATGTATTTCTTTGTGGCCCCTGATGGTCCTACCGGGAGAACCACTTGTATTACTTTGTACCCCGATGCTCCTAATCGGAAGAACTAATAAGAGTCATGAGGCAGTCCCCTCTAATTGTAAAGGTGGGTCATTAGCACCCCAGTGTGGTTACTTGAGCCTACATGTGTAACTCGAGCCTACATGATTAACTCGAGCCTACATGACAGATGAGTTAACTTAAGTGAACGGATGAATATAAATAGAGGTGTATTGCTCCTCATTTATGACACACACTCTCACTTGTGTAGCGCATTAGTGGAGAAGAGAAGTAGCTGGAGAAGGAGGAGGATCAGGCTTTGATCTCCTTGTTGGTTTTATCTTTTATCTTTTTGGGGAATTTATATTGAGGAAGATTTTACTGGGTTTTTCCCAGGATAAATATTTCTGTTCCTTTTGTATGATTGTGCTTGTCTATCTTTCAGTGATCCTGTTTATATGCTTTTGTTATGAAAATGAAATGAAGTAATGATGTCTTAGCTAAGCATATGAAAATTTAACATGGTATCAGAGCCACCCTGAAAGAAGACATTGTGCAGCTAAAGAATCTATGGCTTCTTTTTTTTTTTGGGTCTCTATCCATGATCAATCAGCAAAAGAAGGCTAGACTGACTCTCCATTGAAGGGCGCATCTTTCTGTCGAAGCGAAATTCGATTCTGAGCATTTTCAGTTTTGGTGCGGAAAATTAGGGCTTTCTACAGAAGAAGAATTTTTGAGTGAGCCCAACATAGGATTTTTCTCCTCATCAAAATTGAAGTTTAGAGACCTGGATCAAGAAATTTGGTTTGGTGAAACTCTGGGAAAGTCAAACCCTAGTTTGACCCCGATCTGGAAAAACCCTAAATACTAAAACGGCTAAGTTTTGGTACATTTGCTATATCCTAATATTGGAGAAGGATCTGGAGTTGAAAATTGTAGAGGCCGAAGATAAAATCCTGATTTACACTGTGTACAAAATTCAGCCTTAGATTTGCTATATTCTGGGAGATATGATCCCTCCAAGTTAGGGTTCCAGCCTCTTCCAGAATTCATCCCTATATAGGACACCTAGGGAGAATTGTTGTAGCATGGGCTACAGAGATCCAAATGAAATTCCTGAAGATTTTCCAAAAAGAGCACGGCCAGTAATTTATTTTATCCAAATTTCAGAACCTGAGTATGAACCAGTGACACGTGGCATGCCGTACAATTGCATTGTTCTGAACAGTCCTGTAACAGGTCACCTTGGGAAAATGATCATAAATTCAAATTGGTGAAACCAATTCTAATGAAACTTGTGCTATTGGATCAGGGACATGCGAGGTTAACTCAGTGGTCAAACACAGAGGAGCAGTAATTTCGGAGATATCACAGAAACAATAACAGGCATTTCTGCAGAAGAAATTGGAAAACTAGGGCTTCCTGTTCCGGGAGCTTCCCTCCACTGTTTTCAGAAAAGGAGTACATTGGACAGCTCCATTTGAAGAGATCTATATTTCTATCCAATTAGATCTGAAATATTTCAAGTTTTGAAAATTATGGTTTCTCTGACAAATCCTAGATCAACCAGCTCCGGAAGCAGGACGGACACCTCAAATCGGTAAGATCTAATCTTTTGCTATTTGCATTTGAGGTTCTCATTTCAAAATGATCTATCACATCAGCTTGGTGAAGTTGAAAACTTCCAAGCATGGAAGTATTTGATCTCTCTGAAGAAAATGAATTGGACACCTACATGAGTAGAGAGGTTCCAGTTCTAGAGGGAGATGAGCCTCAAAGACTTACACAAGAAGAACTTGATCAAGGCCAAGAAGATCATTATTGATTCAATCACGGATCAACTTATACCACAAGTGTCTTCCCCAAAGACACCGAAGATGTTTGATTCCTTGATCAAGCTATTTGAAGATAAGAACTTAAATCAGAAGATGGCTTTGAGAATACAGTTGAAGAATGTGAAGATCCAGAATGCAAAACAACTTGAAGCGGTAGAAGAAGAAGTATGCAAAAGTGGTGATAGCCACCTTGAATGGCCTCCCAGGATCATGGGATTCATTCATGTGAAGAATGTATGCCAGAAGTAAGTGATTACTTTCAGCTCGACTAATAAGAAGAGAAGACGAAGATGGGAGCAATTGAAGATCAAGTTCTCACCATTCAAAGAAGATCCCTCAAGCGATGAGGAATATGAAAAACTCAATTCTTAAAGAACCTATTATTCATCTTATCATTTGGATAAGAAATGATGATTTCATGAATGAAGAAGATGATGAAGTAGAAGGATCAAGAAGGAGTCTACCCACGAAACAAATAAAGATAAGTATTCAATTGTCATTTCATGAAATTGTTCTGTTATGCATTTGTTTATATTCAGTTGATGTATTATGCATGATAGATTGTTTGCATTAATACTACTAAAATGCATGTGATGGGTAAGTAGCTCATCATACTATACAACTCTCCATTGATACTTATCCAGAATGAAACCTCTTTGCTGACATACTGGATTAGTGCACAATCTCAATGATGTCATGGTAGATATGGATGAATGTTGTATTGACTAAACAATTGCATGATGCATAAGAATTTGTCATTATGCATATGTTTTATGAAATAGTTCTAACCATGCAACTGGTGCATTTGAATTGTAAAAAATGTCCTGTACAACTTCCTACAAGAAAACAAGGATGAGACTTGTTCCGAAGAACAAGTGATGACAATTCAAGATTCACTTCAATAAACATGAATCTGAATCTCCCAGGGTCAGAGACACCATGACGGAAGAAAGAGCTTCAGAAATTCGCAGATCCACCTTGGAGGATGAAGACCACCATGGGTACGAGAGATAACTCAAGATGAAGAAAAGAATGCTATGAAAGAAGCTATGATAAAAGAATAACAGTTGATCATGGGGAATGATGTATATGATATGATTTCAAGACATGAAGTACATAGTATCTTCCATATGGATCTACAAGAACAAGTGTACAAAGCAAGGTTTGTGTTTTGCCTCAGAAAGAATAGACTATGACTTGACATACTCTATTGACCAGTATACATCAAGCATAGAACCACCTGTACAGAATGAAGACGGAAGATGATACTCCACTTCAGGGGGAGTGACTACAGAAGATATCTGAGTTTAACATGGTATGACATGATGGACAGCTCCTGATGGATCGAGACTTTACCAAAAGTAAAGTGGGTTCCAACCTTCAAGGTTAAATGCGGAAGACTAGGATATGTTGATGACCTGACAAGACGAACTCCTGGAAGATGTTATGATGAAAGAATACTAGAATGATGTTTGGGATATAGTACTCAAACCAGAAAATAAGAATGTGGTATCTTCCAAATGGATTTGCAAGATAAATTATGTTGTTGATAGAAGTAAGGAAAGACTTGTGGCTAGAGGTTTCTATCAAAAATAGGGAATTTAATTCTGAAGAGATAGTTACTCCAGAAAGCAAGGTACACTTCCTTCAGAGCTATCATGGTAGTTTATTCCATGATGCCTTCCTTAATGGTATGATTGAGAAATAATTTTACATCGAATAGTCACGAGGATTTGAAGTTGAAGACAGATGGAATCAAGTATGCAAGTTGAAGAAGGCCCTCTATGGCCTGAAGCAAGCTCCCGGAGCTTGGTATGGAAGAATAGATAGTTTCCTGATGAGCATGGGCTTTGCCAAGAGTAAAGTCGATCCCAACCTTTACTACAAGGTTGTAGAAGATGAACCTGTCATCTTGTTATTATATGTGGATGACTTATTCTTGACAAGGAATGAGAAATAGATTATGGAAAGCAAGAAGAAACTAGCAGAATAATTTGAGATGAAAGACCTTGGGTTAATGCATTATTCCTAGGTCTAGAAGTATGGAAAAGTTCAGAAGGAATATTTCTCAACTAGGGAAAGTATGCAGTAGAGATATTAAAGAGATTCAATATGTTGGAATGCAAAGTCATGGCCACACCCATGGACTCCAACTTGAAACGGTTAGCTGATGACTCATCAGAGTTAGTGGATGTGACTCATTACAGACAGATCATTGGGTCATTGATGTACTTAACAAATTCCAGACCAAACATTTGTTTTGCTATGAACACCTTAAGTCAATATCTTGTTCAACCAAGACGGGTTCACCTAGTAGCTGCAAAACATGTGATGAGATATCTGAAAGGGACTATAGACTTTGGTTTATACTATGATGGTATCCATGAGTATAGATTGTATGGCTACACAGATACAGATTGGGCTGGAAGTATCTCAGACGGGAAAAGCACATCAGGTAGATGCTTTTGGGTCTGCTATGAGTTCATGGTTTAGCAGGAAACAGTCCAGTGTTTCTCTTAGCACAACTGAAGCAGAATACATATCAGATTTCTCTGCTAAGTTGTGAAGTCATATGGCTTCGAAAGCTGATATCAGGTCTCTTTGACCTGAAGATGGATACTACAATGATTTTATGTGATAACCAGAGTTGTGATGATAGAGAACCCTGTGTTCCATCGTAACACATAGAAATCCAATATTTCTACATACGAGATAAGATGTAGATGATGATGTTTCATTATTTCTATACTGAAGATATAGATGATGATGCTTTCAGTATTCTCATACTGGAGATGCAGATGGTGATAGTTCAGTATTCACATACTGAAGATGTAGATGATGATGGTTTGGATGATGATGTACTGATGAAGCCTCTATCTCGAGTAAAGTTCGAACACTTTCGAGACAAGCTTGGTGTTGCTTGGAAAGACCTTCCTCGAAAGGGGGAGTAGTGATGTTGCAGTAGGATTGTATCATCCCTAGGCATCTGCCCTAAAGTGATCCGGTGACCTCGGTCCTCGAGAATGAAGAGGGATTGTATCATCCCGGGACATCTGTCCAAAAGTGATCCGCTGGCCTCGGTCCTCGAGAGAGGGATTGTATCATCCTGGGACATCTGTCCAAAATAGATCCGGTGACTTTGGTCTTCATGAAAGTGGTGGATTGCATCATCCCTGAAATTCGGTTCAAAATGTATCCGGAGGTCTCGGCCCCCGTGAAAGTGGTGGATTGCATCATCCCTGAACCTCGGTTCAAAATGTATCCAGAGGTCTCGGCCCCCGTGAAAGTGGTGGATTGCATCATCCCTGAACTTCGGCTCAAAATATATCCGGAGGTCTCAGCCCCCGTGAAAGTGGTGGATTGCATCATCCCTAAACTTCGGTTCAAAATGTATCCGGAGGTCTCGGCCCCCATGAAAGTGGTAGGATTGCATCATCCCTGAACCTCGATTCAAAAAGTATCCGGAGATCTCGGTCCCCATGAATGTGGTAGGATTGTATCATCCTTGAACTTCGGTTCAAAATGGATCCGGTGACTTCGGTACTCGAGAACATGTGTTGATCCCGTAATTCCTAGAGGAAGGATTGTCTGAGTTTCACATCTGTGTTGATCTCGTAATTCCGAAAGGAAGGATCGTTAGTAACTCCGTAAAGACCTAAATCCCGTAATTCCGAAAGAAAGGATCCTTGAATTGATCCATAATTCCAATAGGAAGGATTGTTTGAGTTCCACAGATGTGTTGATCCCGTAATTCCAATAGGAAGGATTGTCTGAGTTCCACATCTGTGTTGATCCCATAATTCTGAAAGGAAGAATCGTTAGTAACTCCGTAAAGACTTAAATCCCGTAATTCCGAAAGGAAGGATCGTTAGTAACTCCGTAAAGACATAAATCCCATAATTCCGAAAGGAAGGATCATTGGTAACTCCGTAAAGGCCTAAATCCCGTAATTTCGAAAGGAATGATCATGTTGATGTTTTGATGATGTTGATGTTTTTATGATGATGATGACGTACTAATTGAAAGATCATAATATGATGATGATGCTGTTGCTGATGATGATGGTGTTCTCTGATCGAAAGATCAGAATATGATGATGAAGATGTTTCTCTGATCGAAAGATCAGAAGTTGCTGATGATGATGATGTTCTCTGATTGAAAGATTAGAATATGATGATGATGTTGTTGATGACGATGATGATGTTCTCTGATCGAAAGATCAGAATATGATGATGATGATGTTTCTCTAATCGAAAGATCAAAAGTTGCTGATGATGATGTTCTCTGATCGAAAGATCAGAATATGATGATGATGATGTTTTCTGATTGGAAGATCAGAATTTGCTTATGATTATGATGTTGCTGATGATGATGATGTTTTCTGATCGAGAGATCAGAATGCGATGATGATGATGATGTTTCTGATTGAAAGATCAGAATGTGATGATGATGATGATGCCGTATTATCAAAGTATGATGATGATGACGTACTGATCGAAAGATCAGAATATGATGATGAGTTGATGTTAGAGTATGATGATGTTCGGTTGATGATGTTTCTGATCGAAAGATCAGAGGCTGATGATAATGATGATTCTGATTGAAAGATCAGAATGTGATGATGATGATATTTTGATGATGATGATGTTGATGTTTTGATGATGTTTCTGATCGAAAGATCAGAGTATGATGATGATGTTGTTGTTGATCGAAAGGCCAAAGTGCTAAAGAATATGTTGTTGATCGAAAGGTCAAAGTGCTGAAGATGATGTTGCTGATCAAAAGGTCAAAGTGCTGAAGATGTTGCTGATCGAAAGGTCAAAGTGCTGAATATGTTGCTGCTGATTGAAGAGTCAAGATGTTGAAGATGTTGTTGATCAAAGCGGTCAAAGTACTGATGATGCTGAAGACTAAAGATTGAAGATGAAGACTACATGATGTTGAAAAGCTTCCAATGATTTATAGATGTATCACCCTGATGATGTTGATGATGTCCTCTATCTCTCTCCTATTATTGTTGTTATAGAATACCCTTCTCGTTAAGGGGGAGTGTTGAAATATTGTAACTTCGAAGAATATTCTATATGTATTTCTTTGTGGTCCTTGATGGTCCTACCGAGAGAACCACTTGTATTACTTTGTACCCCGATGCTCCTAATCGGAAGAACTAATAAGAGTCATGAGGAAGTCCCCTCTAATTGTAAAGGTGGGTCATTAGCACCCCAGTGTGGTTACTTGAGCCTACATGTGTAACTCGAGCCTACATGATTAACTCGAGCCTACATGACAGATGAGTTAACTTAAGTGAACGGATGAATATAAATAGAGGTGTAGTGCTCCTCATTTACGACACACACTCTCACTTGTGTAGCACATTAGTGGAGAAGAGAAGTAGCTGGAGAAGGAGGAGGATCAGGCTTTGATCTCCTTGCTGGTTTTATCTTTTATCTTTTTGGGGCATTTATATTGAGGAAGCTTTTGCTGGGTTTTTTCCTTTAGGGTTTTCCCAGGATAAATCTTTGTGTTCCTTTTGTATGGTTGTGCTTGTCTATCTTTCAGTGATCCTGTTTATATGCTTTTGTTATGAAAATGAAAGGAAGTACTGATGTCTTAGCTAAGCATATGAAAATTTAACATGGAATAATGAAAAATATGATCAAAGTATATAATCCTGCACGACAAGACTAAGTTGGAGCAAAAAAGGAGAAAAAATGCAAAAAAGTGAAACGGACGCGGTTCCCCCAGGGGGGATGGGGAGTGGGCTCGAAAGAGCCTACTCGAAGTGATTCCTTATTATTAAAGGTTACAATATCAGCAAACAAATTGTACTTTAGTCCTTGTTATCAGGAATCCAAAGGCTTACAACAAGCTTACAGCAAGCCTAATAAGGAAGCACAGCAGTGGGGGAATCCTCCAGGAAGCTCTGGTTTACCCAAGAGTCAAAAAATGGGTAGAGTCTTCTTTTATTTTTTGTTAAATTTACTAAAAACCAGCAAGCTATTAAAATCGGATGTGCCCAAAAACACTTTAAAAGTGTTTTGAGTCACCACACTAATTATCGAAAAAAAAAACTAAGTTAAAAATTGTTAAAAACGAACAATTTAGTTTTGCAAAAAGGAACCAACCAAAGCTTGGTTTGCATTTTGGGCAGCCAATATGATGTGCACTTTCTTGCAGAATTTAAATCTTTAAAGAATGATAATAATAAGAAAAAACACTAACTTATGAGCAAGCTTTAGATCTACGATTTAGCTATTTGCAAAAAGGAATTTCTTCACCTAGATCTATCTTTACAATATGATATTCTTTATGGCATTTCAGATCTAAGAAACAAGACTCTTAGGAACTAGATCTAACAATGTATAAGCAATTTTTAGAATTATATATGATCATAAGAGGACGAACAAGTAACTGGAAGATTGATTTTAATAAAATGGAGGAAGAGAAGGGAGAAGGCATGTTGTTGGATAGATCTGCAAGGGAAACTTGTTAGTGGAATACAGAGGGGCAATGCCTTCACAAAAATTTCGGATGTACAGTGGAGTCAAACTAGATCCACAACTCGTCCAATCCTTACCACTTGAAAGTTAAACACATAAACTTGCACAAAACCTTATGAGATCTCGATATATATATATATATGAAACAAGAGACAAGAATTACATGCAAATAAGCTTATTAAACTTGTATAATCTAGATTTTCAAACACATATGCTATGAGATACAGAAAAAACAAGTAATCTTACTTGACCAACTAAACTCCTATTGATTCAGCTGAATCATTCAAGCCAGACAAGGTTCAGATGCAGAAATTGGGAGGAAAACCGGCAACATCAATAGCCGCAAGACAATGCTTATTCCACACACATGAGAGCATTACACCATTTAGCCTCCAAAGATTCTTTATTCCAACAATGAAAACATTACAACAGTATTACAATAGTAATCCTATTCTCTCCAACCCAAACTAACTTCAAGAAGGGAATGGCAGCCTCAATTTATAGCAACAAACATGCCCACTGGCCCAAAGGGGGCGCAAATCCTGACTGGGAGAGGAGCTGGGAGATGATCTGTAGTGAACTGGGTGAGATCTAAAGTGAATCAGAGAGTCTGGGTGTGCTACCTCTCACCTGAGGCACCACCACACCACCTATCGGCTCACCCAACTCATCCTGAATGGACAACACAACACAATTCGCCCCATGAGGGAGAGAGACGCCCTCCAAACCCCAGTGAACTCACAGAGGAGCTGAGAGGGCCTGAAACCGATGCCTCGATCAAAGGAAAGTCCCAACAAAAATCAAGGAGGCCGATAGAAACTGATTTCAGTCAAATCGACTGAGAATCCACTGATTTAGGAACTTGGATTTGCTCCATTATTTAAATAAGTTTTAATTAAATTAATTAATATTTGATTTTTTTTGGATTTTTTTTGGATTTTTTTACCTGTGTGATGGAAAAATCACTCAAAATTTAGGAAAAAATAGATTTATGGGTTTACCGGGTGCTTCGAGTTAGAAAATGAGCACCCCCATGACTGAAACTGACTTTTAACCCCACTTTTATTACAAAACCAATTTTTTCCATTTAGACCTTTAAAAAATAGCCTAAGTTTTGCGGAAAAATTAAAATTAAAAATAAAAATAAAAAACAAAACTCAGAGGACTTAGCACATGTTCATATGACTCGACCATAATGCCTAGCATGTTTATACATTGACACACAAACTCTAATAACCTCAATATGCCTAAATGTCAAGCCAACAACCCCAACTTTAGAGGTATTGAGTGAAAAACTCATAAATTACCAGTCGTTTATTCAACAACCAATAATAACCAAGGAAAAAACTCTCTAGGCTAATCGGATTGACAAATGAGTCCAGGAGACCGAGTCTTTTACAGACACTATCATGCTAGAACATTTTATTACAACTCCCCCAAGGGGGTATGAACATGTGGTAGATAAAAAAAACACTTCCAAGAAGCAAGTCTGAAGGTCTTCTAAAGTCTGAACAAATCATCTTTGTCCAGTTCACTAGGCTCACTTGATAACACCGACTAAGTATGACTTAGTAGGTAACATATGTCTCCATCTCGGGACACGTGCTCTAACTAATCTTCTGATCAAAGAAGAGGATGTGAGAACTCCGGAATCTCTGGTTTATACACCCTGTAAAAACATCTCAACTTGACAAGAAAACCTCAGTAGCACAAGCTTTATATAAAATCCAAATGAACCATTGAGCTGATTTATTTAAACAAAATAAATGTAGCTAACTAATGAAAGAAAAGTTTTATTATATCTTAGTACAAAACAGAAATGCAGAAATTAAATGCTCTCTTTTAAGGAGCTTATTTTCCTACTCTAAGCATGATATAAAAAGAGTTAAGTGTAATCATAAATCCAATGTAACCACCTAAGCATTTTATTAATATAAAAAAAAATTGTCTTGTTTTTTGTTACCAGCCAAAGTAAGGATACTTTATTTAGAAAATGCAAACATGCGTGATGATTTAGAATGGGCGGGTTGGATGAGAAATCATAGGTATAAATAAAGTCATTAAAGTTCTTCCCAAACTGGTATGTGCTCGTGCAGACTGCTTCTATCCATGACTAGATAGGACCGATATACCAATCGGCAAGATGAGGCAGACTGAATACATCATCATACTGATCATCAGGGCTTATCAAATGCTAACTCGTTGCATAAGCCCCAAGTAGCTCCAAATCATAAGGAACCTCTACATGTGAAAAAGATGGTTGAGATTGATATTCCACTGACCGCATCACATCTAACTTTTCACAACATTGTTTCTCAATGTATTCATCACTGTTGACTTTGTGCGGCTCTGCGTGATATGACTCTGAGTGATCATGTGAAAATTCTGAATACTCCTCTTCCATACTAAGATTTTCCTAGGTATCCAAATCCACGCTCCCCTCTATGGACATATCGTAGATTGGACTTCCACAAATTTTTGAATAGACACTCCCCTTGCTGGACATATCATGGATGGGATTCTCAATAAGATTTTCACAAGTTGTATTATCTATGAAATTCCAATAGTCATCACTCCCATCTATGTCGGATATGAGAGAGTCTTCCTTGCTGGTATCACATCCTAAGATATAACTACCCTCCTCCTGTTCATAATAATCATCCTTCAAAGTTTTGGTTTCAAAGATATTATGAGAAGTTAAAATTTCTAAAACTTCATCCCTAACTGATGAACATAGAGGAGTGTCGTCATACACATCATAAATTTCTTCGTAAGTGTCGATCTCAGTAATAGTTTCGTCATGAGGGATTTCTGGAAAAATATTACCATTGCAACAAACTTGAGAATATCTCAAATCTTCAATGTTTTCAGTTATGGTGACATGAGGAGAGTCTTCAACAATGTGTTCAATCATGGGTTCCTCGTGAAGCTCTTCAATAGGATCATCCCGAGTGTGCTCATCTATAATGGAAGTCATGGGCTCCTTTAGATCCTTTAGGTAGGTGAGGGCCCTTTCTACAACCGTTACCATATCTCCCTCACCATTATGCCACCTCTCAAAAAACATAGCACATAAGTCTTCAAGGGAGGTAATGCATTTATCAGGAAGACCACAAAACCATATCCAGGCCTTCTTTTCCAAAGAATCAGCAAAAATATGCATCATATTATCCCTATGAAGCATGTTGAGCTTATTCACAAATGAAAAAAATAATATGATGTGACAGACATCTGAATCACCATTTCCACAAAAAATGGGAGCCTGAACATATCTTTTATCCTGGAGATATGGTTCATGGTTAGGAAAACCCGGGATGCCCGAGAAATCGATGGGAGGATATGCATTGGAAATTTGAGCACGATAATCTTCATCATCCATAACGACTGGTCAGTAGCATATATCAACCATGTATTTTGTATTGAACCAGAGTTGTCAAATGATGAGCATTTAAAGTTTTACTATGTCGTATGAGCTCATCTACACACAACAAGTCTCAACAAAATTATGAGAAAGTAGGGTTTATCCCTTCAATGGAGTCGCCATGTGAAAAAGAAAAATATGCATTTATAAATCTTTCACAAAAAATTATTTTTTGCTTTTCTTTGTAAAAATAAAAACTGAAAAAAATCAGTGGAGTCGCTAGATGAAATCTAAAGATCTACTCTAAGCATACATCAAACAAAGAAAAAACAAAAAACAAAAAAAACAAAAGTCGTACTCCAGGAATAAAAGATTTATCCCCAGCAACGGCGCCAAAAGATGTTGCTGCCTTTCACACACCTAAGGGGGAACGTGGAAGAAATATTCAAGCCACTCGATGTGTCCTTGGGGGCAAGTCTCAAGTCAAGGGTATCACCTTGTTCTTGACTCCTCCGTTTATGCAAACTCCTAACGAAGCCAAGGGGGGTAGACCCTACAAGTTACTAAGGCGGGTTACTTAGATGATGATGGTATTAAACGAGTAAGTTTTTTATGAGTTTTGATTTAAAAATTGTAAAAAACAGATAACATGATGAGACAATCACAAATAAGCACAATACGACACCTAATCATGTATAGATTGAAAGAAATAAATAGTTGATCAGTTCCTTAAATGGAGCCGAAAATCATTAAGAGTGCTTGCAAGTGTTGGAGTGAATGTTGTACAATTGTATCTTGGTACATTTTAAATTAATATGAAAAAATGAGTGAATTAAATTAGGCGAGGGGGGACTCCAAATATACCCAGGGGGTACTTGGAGTATGTTCAAAAGTAACAACCGCTAAGGCTACCCGCAATGAATGTGTGGGATGGATGGAGTCTCTAAGACTATGTTCGGAATACACCCGCTAGGATGTAACAGAGATCGGCGCCTCGAGGTCACTGTCCAGTAGTTCCCACTTCCTTTGGGTATTTTGTCACCATTTACGGTTTAATCGAGGCGTTGGATTTTCACCTGCGGTGGTTAATTGGGAAAGTGAATCCTAATTATTCTAGTCAATCGCATTGTTTTTTATGCAGCTTGGCTGATCGGACAAACCGCAGTCAACTGCAAAGCATACACACTGGAGTCTTGTAAATTTTAATAAATGGGCAAAAAAGTGAAACGGATGCAGATCCCCCAGCGGGGATGAAGGGTGGGCTCGAAAGAGCCTCCTCGAAGTGATTCTTTATTATTATTATTAAAGGTTACAATATCAACAAACTAATTGCACTTTGGTCCTTGTTATCTGGGATCCAAAGACTTACAACAAGCTTAGAACAATCCTAATAAGGAAGCACAACAGTGGCGGAAGCCTCCGAGAAGCTCTGGTTTGCCCAAGAATCAGAAAACGGGCAGTCTCCTTCTCTTTTTTGTTAAATCTGCTAAAAAATAGCAAGCTATTAAAATCAAATGTGCCCAAAAATACTTTAAAAGTGTTTTGGGTCACCACACTAATTACTGATAAAATAAAATAAAAATAAAAAAGACTAAGTTGAAAATTGTTAAAAATGAACAATTTAGTTTTGCAAAAAGGAAGCAAGCTTTCATTGGAATCTTGGCTTGCCTTTTGGGCAGCCAATATGATGTGCACTTTCTTGCAAAATTTAAATCTTTAAAAAACGAATAATAAAACAAAACAAAAAAACTACTTTATGAGCAAGCTTTAGATCTACGATTTAGCTACTTGCAAAAAAGAATTTCTTCACCTAAATCTATCTTTAAAATATGATATTCTTTATGAAATTTCAGATCTAAGCAACAAGACTCTTAGGAACTAGATCTAACAATGTATAAGCAATTTTAAGAAGTAGATCCGATCATAAGAGGACGAACAAGTAACTGGAAGGTTGATTTTAATAAAATGGAGGAAGAGAAGGGGGGAGGCCTGTTGCTGGATAAATCTGCAAGAGAAACTTATTAGTGGAATGTAGAAGGACAATGCCTCCACAAAAATGTTGAATGTACAGTGGAGTCAAATGAAATCCAAAGCTCGTCCAATCCTTGCCACCTAAAAGCTAAACACACAACCTTGCACAAAACCTTATGAGATCTCTGTTGATGAAGTTGTCGTTGATGCCAACATGTGTCTTGGCTCTTTCAGTTATCATTGATGTCACTATTGTCCCTTGTAGTGGACAAGCTTGATGAAGTGGTACAAATGACCCATTCTATGGTCATTTGTCAAAGATGATGTGGCTCATGTGTGTGGAGCCCTTGGTATGCTATAGATGATGCCCATGAAGGTCGTGGAGCCCTTGTCTTTGATTGTGATGGATGGCTATGGTCTTGCATGGAGGTATGGTGAAGAAGTTTTGAAGAGATCCTCAAACCCACAAGATGGTCCTTAAGCCCACATGCTTAATAGTGGTTGAAACACTTGGACATGCTGTTTGAGCCCTCTCTCACTTGGTGATGGTTTAAAGTCCTTGTTTTTATCTTGCTAAAGCAGCCCTAAAGAAACCCTTAAAGCTCTTGCTAGATTAGACAAAACCTTTCTAACCCCAGCTTTTTCTATGGACGTGGCTAGTGAACAGCCCTTACTCAAACAATTAAACAATATGTAAAATGACGTGGAAGCTCTTCAATACTATACTGTAAGGTCGGCTCCATTTAATACAAGAAAAGATTAAAAACATCAAATTGTTATTTGGTATGTCGGTCCAATAAAAATTTATGGAAATGTATATAAATAGGCCCTCACGATTTCCTTTTAAAGGAGTGAGTTCGTGGGAGATTTTTTTAGCTCTGAGGTTTTTCGGGTGGTGACTGAGGTAGACGTAGCAGCCTCTTTGAGAAAAATCGCAGTTGGAAGTGACAGTCCCAAATTTCTTCCGTTATGACAGTCCTGAATGTTTTTTTCAATTGGAGGTGACAGTTCCAATTTTTTTTTTGTACAACAGTCCTCTCCCACAAGGCTGACGTTTCTCCCACGAGACTGTTATTTCTCAGATTAGCCCCAATAGGGCTTCCATCTTCTCCAACAAGAGTGCCGAGGGTCTGCCCTAGGCCAACAGGGCTGACATCTACCAAATCAGGGCTTCCAAGGGTTCCAGTAAGTCTGCCAATGATCTGTACCAGCCAGCCGAAGGTCTGACATTGCCCTAGAAGGGCTGCCGAAGTTTGTTCTAAGCCTGCTAAGGTCTGAACTAGCCAACCAAGGGTCTGAACATGCCCTAGTAGGGCTTCCGTGGAGCTGTTGATGCCCTAGTAGGGCTCCCATAACACTGATCAGGCCCTAGAGGGCTGCCAAAGCTTGTTCGAAGGCGAACATCACCAATTTTATCAAGGATCAAAGCTACCATTGTTTTTCTTAAGGACTGACATCATCAGATTAGGGCTGTCATCATCTACAACAGGCTTAAACATTGGACAGCGGGCTGCATTCAAACTTCAGAGGGTTCATCTCTTGGATAAAGTTTTTTTTTGTTCCAACATCTTTCACAGCCTGAATTTTGAATGGAGGTTCAGCTCAGCATACAGTCCGAGTTTTCCTTTTTGTGAGTTTTTCCACAGTCCTAATTTGAAAGATTTAAAGCAGGAGGTCGCAGCCAACAGAGGTTATTGAACCATTAAAGAGGGTGCACTCAGGAGTGGGTACAGGCAGCTACTGTTTATGTCTCTGAACTTTGGACAAATTACTTCATCATTAGTTGCCAGGTGACATTCTTCTTCATTTTTGTGGGTATACTCGATTGTGAAAAGGAAGGGTACCACACCATAGCTGTGACTTCATTGGATTGACATCTCTTCACTGAAATGACTGGTTCATATAGTTGACAAAGGGATCGTGGCTTTGAGGTTGCAATGGAGTGTATGTTTCAGCCACAGTCCATATTATTAGTCCTCTACATTGCTACATCTCTGTTCACATAGAACAAGGAAAAGAAGATATTTTCCTGTAGCAGCTTGTGCGTTTTCCACCAAACATTACACTGTCCACATTTCTGTAGCGGCGTGCCCAGCTTGAAGGAAAGATACTTACAGCAGATTACTTTGTTATTTATCTATTTGTTGCTAAAGGAGAAGTCGTGGTATCTTGGGAGAGCAAACAATTGTCACTATCATATACACCATGTCAACAAATATCTCCGCCATCATTTCCAGGTAATCAAGCTTGTGAAGACAACTGAAGGTACCTGAAGGCATACACTTAGGCAATATTGAACAGTCAGTTAAGGTTATTGATACTTATGTTTTCTACAATCCTGAATTATAGTCATCTACAGCACTTATCCATAAGGTGAAAACACTCCCAGTTTTGTGATGGCCTGTACCTTTTCTTGACATACATACACTGCTGAGTTTTGTATATAGTGGTTACACAGTGATTTGTTCCTGAAGGTTCAGAGCATCTCAAATTTACAGACATCTAGAAATGTTTGAATATTTTGAAGTATGTTCTCAAGCAAGTAATGCAAGGAATGAAGGATAAAGCTCTGAGTTAGCAGATATCTCTATACTCTTTGATTTCGAAGACAAGAAGAGATCAAGCTTTGATCTCAGTGAAGGCAGTAAGCATGAGTATGGAGGACTAATATGGGATAAGGATAATACATCCACAAGCAGTTAAAACATTTGATAGCATACACTGATTGAAGATCTTCACAGTAGATGGCAGTCTTGAGTTTGCAAGGGAAGACACAGTCCTGAGTTGACTGTGTGCAAGCTAATACACAGTCCAGCATGAAGATGATCATCATACAAGTTTGAAGTGTTTGAAGTTGCATACAAGTGAAGATGACTGCCCATGGTGAAGTTCAAGGGTGATGCAAGTTGATGAAGGGTAGATACAAGGATTAGATACACAGACCGTCGTCTTCATCTACAACTTGGAGTCTGCACATAATCCAAAGACATACACAGTCAGCCTAGTGACCTCTGGTATGTATAACGGTTTGAAATGTGACTTACACAGGTGATTGTCATAAATTTGATGTTGCAGATCTTGAAGATGGTGATGAGTGAGAGCAGCAGTGAAGAATGATGATCAAAGATTAATGAGTTGTGTTGACCAGCAGAAGAAGTACTGATCAGAGGATAATTTGCAGCAGTAGATGGCCAGCAGTAGTGATGATGAGCAGATAACCAGCAGTGTTGAATACATGAGCAGATGAACAAGATGATTGATGCTTAGCGGTATTGATAAGCTGATCGCATAGAATGATGAGCCGTGATTTGGACAGTTGACAGTGGATTGTTCATAAGGCAGAATGATGAGCAGTGTTACAAAAGAGTTGATGTGATGAGCAGCGTTGATGATGTGACAGAGATTTATTGTGTATGATGACATGAGTATGGTAACACAAGTATATTGTATTGTAAAAGAAAGCTTGTCTTGCTTTTGAGGTTAGGATACCTCAAACCCTTCTTAGCAGGGTCTAAGAAAACCAGGCAGGGTCCTGGATGCAGAGTAGGTGCTGATTTTACCTA
>LPNX010931977.1:232157-270483 GCA_001517045.1 Pseudotsuga menziesii
TCAGCTGAATCATTCAAGCCAGACAAGGTTCAAATGCAGAAATTGAGAGGAAAACCGACAACATCAATAGCCGCAAGACAATGCTTATTCCACACACATGATAGCATTACACCATTTAACCTCCAAAGCTTCTTTATTTCAACAATGAAAAGATTACAACAGTATTACAATAACAAGCCTATTCTCTTCAACTCGAACTAACTTCAAGAAGGGAATGGCAGCCTCAATTTATAGCAAAAACAGGCCCACTGGCCCAAAAGGGGCGCAAATCCTGAGTGGGAGAGGAGCTAGGAGATGATCTGCAGTGAACTGGGTGAGATCTAAAGTGAATCAGGCAGTCTGGGTGTGCCACCTCTCACCTGAGGCGCCACCACACCACTTATCGGCTCACCCAACTCATCCTGAATGGACAACACAACACAATTCGCCCCATGAGGGAGAGAGACGTCCTCCAAACCCCAGTGAACTCACAAAGGAGCTGACAGGGATTGAAACTGATGCCTCGATCAAAGGAAAGTCCCAACAAAAATCAAGGACGCCAATAGAAACTGATTTCAATCAGATCGGCTAAGAATCCACTAATTTAAGAACTTGGATTTGCTCAATTATTTAATTAATTTTTAATTAAATTAATTAATATTTGATTTTTTTGGATTTTCTTACCTCGATGATAGAAAAATCACTCAAAACTTAAGAAAAGTGGGTTTATGGGTTTACCGGGTGCTCTAAGTTAGAAAATGAGCACCCCTATGACTGAAACTGACTTTTAACCCCGCTTTTATTACAAGACCAATTTTTTCATTTAGACTATTAAAAAATAGTCTAAGTTTTGTGGAAAAATTAAAATTTAAATTTAAAAAAAAAAAACAAAACCTAGAGAACTTAGCACATGTTCATATGACTCGACCATAATTCCTATCATGTTTATACATTGACACTCAGATTCTAATAACCTCAATAGGCCTAAATGTCAAGCCGACCACCCCAACTTTGGAGGTATTGAGTGAAAAACTCATAAATTATCAATCGTTTATTCAACAACCAATAATAACCAAGGGAAAAAACACTATGGACTGATCGGATTGACAAATGAGTCTAGGAGACCGACTCTTTTACAGACACTACCATGCTAGAACATTTTATTACAACTCCCCCAAAGGGGTACGGACATGTGGTAGATAAAAAAAAACACTTCCCAGATGCAAGTCTAAAGGTCTTCTGAAGTCCGAACAAATCATCTTTGTCCGGTTCACCAGGCTCACTTGATAACACGGACTAAGTATGACTTAGTAGGTAACAAGCCTCTCCCTTAGGCCCTTCTTGGGCTTCTTGCATATAGCTAACAATGCAACATTCTTCTCTTCCTCCTTATCGTTTGATGAACTATCTTGCACGTAACTTCTTCGGATCTCCTCCTAAATGAAGTCCTCCCAAAGACTGTCCCAAGAAGGCATGTTCTCTCTGGCTATAATAGTCTCCACAAAAACAGTCAATGTTTTTTCATGTCATTCAATCATTAAGGGATTTTGAGGTCTAAAATGGGCCTCATAAAAGATATAATAAAATAGTATGTGTTAATCATTATATGGAGAAGGTTTATCTACAACTCACCTCTTGCAATACAATCTATGTAACTATGGTTAAGTTAAATTGAAAAACAATCTAGAAATAAAATTAAAAATATACTTTCATTCTAAATTCTAAATTTAAGTTATATATATAAGTTAATTTTTTATAACAATATTATATTCTATTATTATAACCAATTTACTATGATGTATATATATATATATATATATATCTCATATTCATTATATGAATGTACATACACATGAATTGAAGTTTAAATAATATTTTATACTACCTCATAACTTGTATAATATTTTATATAAGTTTAATGCTACCACATATTCATCATACCAGGGACTCACTTATAAATGCAAGTTTGAATCATATTCATTACATCAAGTATGTGCGTGAATTGAAGTTTGAATGAGTTGTATATTATATGAATGGAAATTTGAAATTGAAATTTTTTTTTTCTTTTAATAATATGTTTATATTAAAATATTTATTATATATGAAAGTATTTTAAAGTACTTTATTTTTAAAATACTTTGAAGTATTTGACATATAAATATTATATTCAAAAGTAATGTATGATTAGTTTTTCCACTATGAATATAGTTTACTATGGGTTTGCATCAATCATTTAAAATTTGACGAGTATCTTTAACTGAAGTAATGTCACATCAACCATAAGGGATTGTGTCATCCTCTAAAATGTGATTGGTTCTTTTAAAGTTGATTTTGATAGTAATTTTTTTGGTTTGGAGGCTCATTTTAGACCTCAAAATTCTCTTAATGGTTGTCTGCACTAGCTCGTTGCCATCAACCTTCTCCCCAACTGCTCCAAGCTCATTCCTCACCTGAGTGATTCTGGTAAGGTAGAAAGCAACATTTTCAAATGTAGTCATACTTTTGTTCTTCAAAGTCTCCCTCAATACCATCTTTCGATTTCCATTCGAACTTTGGTAAAAATTGGTCAAGGCATCCCACATTTTATATGCACAGTCATTCCCATACACGTGTGGGATCACATGATCCTTCACCGCATCAAGAATGCTCCTCTGTCTTGATGTCCTTGTTGAAGGCTACCAATGTTGTTGCATCAGTAGAAGTGAGTACTTGCATTGGTTTTGCTCGAGTGTTTTTCAATACTTCATCCCCCAACTCGTTCTCCTCCAAAATAAGTACAATCCTAGCTTTCCACATAATGAAGTCGGTTGCCCCCATCCAACCTGTGCTCCAACCATAACCAAGTAGCCATCTCACTGAAAATGTGAAGTCCAAATCTGTCTTAGATGAACAAAAGAAAACTCCATCTGAAGTTTGAAATCACTAACTATAAATCTACCCTTGTCTTCTCAACAAAGCTTTGATACCGTGTAGATTTTTCATTTCTCAAACAGGCTTCAAGTTAAACTCATATTATCAATTTTTAATACAAATCTCATTCAACATTTAGTAGCTGCAAATGATATTTAACTCATAAACATGTCTAAACTAGAAGCACATGAGAACTCTACCAAATAACTGAGAACAAAATTAACACAACAGCCATACACATGAAAGAAATTCAAACTCTGAATTTTTGCTAGCTTGCCCAAGAAAAACCCCGAAGGGAAAACCTGTGAGATAGAGTGATTTTATTATTTCTTTTTCAAAAAATGAATGTATAGTGGTATTAATTCAGTGAGTACTACTTATCTCAACCCTAGAAGACCAAAAAACAATGCCTTGAAATTTGTATTATGATTGTCTTGATTTTCTATGCATTGACTTTCAAGAAATTCGTTCCTCTCGGGCCTGCCTGAACTGTTTCTCATTGTCACTCTTCACCTCGAAATTCATGTTAAACAGGGTCTTCTTCATTGGTCTGTGTGCACACAGTTACAGCAGCAATACACCTCAATTTCTGTGCATTCAAATCTGGAAAATTGTGTCCAGCAGGTGCCTGAAACACACTGTACAAACAGTGATTTAATGTTGTACATTCAGTCTTAAAAAGTGTGCCATTCTGCCTAAGAATTCGTGCAATAGTTCCTCAAACTCTGCAATTCCTAGATTTCCATGTTGTTATAAGGTCTCGATTTTTGTGTCAAAATCACACTGAAAATCGTCCCACCATTAACTGTTGTACATAACAGCCTTGGAACTCATGCCAGCTATCTCATCCAGTCTCTCTCTCTCAAACTCGACCGCTTGCTCCTCTCAAGCAATTCGACTTTGCTCCAAGTCTCTTGTGTGAGTACAAACGAGGAATGAACTCCCTTTTTTATCATTTTCCCTTGTCCTTTCATTTCACCTTCTTAGGGAGTTGAACGGTCACTAGATCAAAGACCCGAATTTAATCTAATGATGTCTAATCAATGGATGAGAAAAATCACTTTTCTCTCCATTACATTATTTATTTTCAACTTCCACTTAAATTTAATTGAAAAGACATTTTATAACTTTAAAGTGACATTAATTACTTTTCTCAAGCAATTAATGCAAGAGTAATGTAATTTGTCCCGTTTTAGTGACCTAGGCAAAAATTACTAGAACACTTTCTAGGTACAAAATTCAACATATACTCCTATGTATTAATGTGAAATTCAAACCATTAGACACAAATACACAAAGTTTACTGATGTACATATTAACTTCAAGTAAGAGCGCATATAACCAAAATAGCACCAAATTTATATATGCACATAAACGAAGATGTTTTAAATTGCTTCTAGAATCCAAAACATGGATCACTATTTTTAGGAAATTTTTTTCTCTGAATTCATGGTGAAATTTCCACAATTAAGACTTTCTCCATTGCGGCTTTCAACTTTATGGTTGCCTTGAATTGACTTTTTCTTAATATAGAGGGAGGTGAAAGGCTTTTTTAAAACATCTTTGTGGTAAGACAAAATACACCATGTCACATCAAACTTGATCCGGCAGTGAACTCAATGGACAACTCACAGCTTTATCTCATATTTTTCCCTGGCTAGTTCTTGCAATAGAACTGTGTCTCTGACCAAGCGTCCTTGCTTTATTATTGGCAAGTTCTTGAAAAGGATTGCTGTGGCCATTGGAATCTTTCCCAGTGAAGTCATTCATGCCATATTCGAACTGTAATTGTTTTATCTTTTTCCTTTTACCACGGTCATACTCTGCATCCCTACATCAGACAGAAATAGATGATTAATGCCGAAGACATAGTGACATGCAATAGCTATACCATCAAAATAATATTTTTTTGTGACAAAATATGGATATCCCAGTACAGAATGTGATTCGCAATTCTAAAAAGTCCCTACCATTCATCCAATATATGGCCAATATGAGTGGTCTGTTTGTCCCGAGATCTTTCAACTTTTGCCATAAAATCACGTGCACCATCCCAGCGAGGAACTGCAACCAGCCATAGCACTCCATTGTCAAGGCATGCTACATATCTTTGTAAGCAAAGTATGAAACTTGATAGTTGCAATAAAAATGATTTTAAGATGTTCAACGAAATAAATTCAAAGATTTACCTGCTGCACCATATAATGTAGACTGTTTTGAAGAAGTATCGAAGATTTCTTTGGATCTTTGGTTCTCTGGGTAACATGATTCTATTTCATTTAAAGATCTTCTATTTAATTGCTGGGCAGGAAATGAGGTTTTTCCCTTGCTCAGATCAGAGACAACAGAGACACTCTCCACTTCATTTGTTGGATGGGGTGGCACCAAAGATTCCTTCATAGTTAAAACCTGTTCTGTGGCTTTTTTTCTTGGTTTTTGAAGCCTGTGAATACCATTTTTCTCAGTTATGGCAAGGCCACAGACATTGGTGGCAGCAGCAGCAGTCATTCCAGATATCGTATCATGCTGACCAGAAGTATGGCTATGTCTTCCATTTGACAAGTCCATGTCCCTGTATTGTAGCTGTTCCCTTTTAGAGGCAATTGAACTTCGAAATCTTTTTGTGTTTTCAGGCTCTTTTCCACTAGACAAGCAAACAGAGTGCTTCTTTTTAGACAAACCCCCAGCAGTCTTTATCTGAAGCTCGATGCACTTCTTTTTATACAGACTTCTCTTCCTTAGTATACTTATAGCTCTTAGAAGAAAGTGGTGTCTAGTAAAAGGGCATGTCTGTAGAAACCAAGGCCGTTCTATTAGCTTCTTGAACTTCAATTTTTCGCTTCTGATAAGATAGTTACTGTCCTTTAGGTTCTTCTTGTGTTTCTGCCTAGAAACATGGTTAGGCTTTTTCATAAGCTTGGATGCTCTATCCAAATTATTTTTTACCATCTCCATTCCATTTTCCTTACAGAGCATGGCACCATTTTGATCTTCCTGCAAAAGATAGGATATAGGCAGCAAAAGAAGTAAACATGACACCACCCTTCAAAGCAAGAAATGAACAGCTCTCAAATGAAAACAAACAGACAATGGCATCTACAAAATAATCAAACAACTGTAAATACAGAACCATTTTCCAAGAACAGAGGCTTAGCAACCTGATGCTCATTGCACATAAAATCACTAGCTAGGCCACCGCGCTCTAGATGTCCACAAGCAAAGTATCCATTCTTAGCTGCATAATTAACATTTAAATCATTCATTGAAAGTTTAACAGCCCATAAACCATTACTAATGCCTATTAAAATTAACATTAGCATATTAAAAATTAGCTCTACATCACAACATGCTTGAGCTTAATTACATGAATATTTGGCACTAAGGAATATATGGATGATATAATTTTATGCAAGCCAACACAATAACTTTGAGCTGAAACACATGTATTTAATATTTATAGCATTTACCGGCTTACCTATTTGGCATTTCCCTCAACTAATTCATTAAGTCCAGAGTCCAGACAATGGACCAAGAAGTGAAGGTCTAAAATGTTGACCATGAAATATTAAATAGAGACATTTCGAAATCAAATACGAGTTGCAAAAACAAAAAGATCTAATTACTAATACCTGTCAAATCCTTCCCAATTTGGCAAACATCCTGATGCCTTAAAGCAACCCCAGAAGGTTTAACAGCTAAATGTTCATTACGATTACCCATAGCACTGTTTATGGAATGTTTAACAACCTGAATCCCATTACCATTATCCATGGTATCCTTTCCCTTCAGCTTAACACCATGTTTCAATATCCCCAATTTATGATCAACCACCAAACTATTACCAGATTGCTTATCAGCCTCACACCTGTTACTTCTACCATAATTTGCCAATGAATCACTGCTTCTTGTAGATGCAAGCTGTAATGGCACATCTTGGTTAGCTGTAGGTTCAGGGGCAGGGGATGAGATCCCAGCATTCAGACTGTTTTCTGCACTTTCTAAAATGATATCAGTATTTGCCATGTCACCCATATTTTTTGGTAGTTTACTTTTCCTATTCACAGTCTTTGAATAAGAATCTTGCAATTGTCTTTCTTCAGGACATCCCATGTTCAAGGATACTGCTTTACAAACTTTACTATCCTTAACATGAAATTGATGACCAACTGCTGGTCTGATTGTAGCTGTTTTATCTCGTATATAGAATAGCATGTAAGCTTTCTGGTCTAGAACAGATTTCTCACTGATTTGATGAACCTGCGATCCAAGGTGCCATTAGAATGTAAAGTGTTCCTCTTCAAATGAACAACTCCAAGATGAAAAGAAAGTATCCTCCTTTACTAGGAAAGATTTCCTCCTTTTAACTCTTTTGTTTGGTATTTACAAAACTAGTATGCATGAATTATCCTAGGCAGCAGTACTCCTAAGAAGACAACCAACATGGTAATGCAATTACAAATAAATGCAGATCTTCATGAGTAATTCAAATGATTTGTAGTAAATAAATACCCGACTATCATTTAATGCATGCCAGAGGCCTGTGGATGTACGAATGAAGCAGAAATAATGTCCAGAATGAGTGCTCCAACCTGAGTGAACCAGAACACCATAAAGGGTATACTTCAAGTCACCTTCCTGTAGAACACAAAACATGTAAGTTAAATAAATGTCACTATTCTATAACTCCATTTGCATCACAGAAATGATCATACTTGTTTCCATAAAGAAAGTGCTTATATGAAAGATCAAAATAACAAACTGCTTACATGTGTGCTGCTGGCAAATGGTTTCAGATCCAATGTACATCCAAACTCAATTTTCTTATCTATTTTTCCTCCAGATCCTCCTGTGCTGAACCGCTTAAGATGAATTGCAAGGATGTATGGAGCTTTGTCAATTTTCAGCTGTTTGAGAGCCCTAACTTTTACTTTGCATTGTTCACATTGATACCTTTTCTCCCCCTCATCTAGTTGCTCCACTGCAGTGAAATGGGATAGTGCTTTCACCAAAGAGTCTGCTCGGTTGATTTGCAGGCTCAGATCTAAGAAAGGATCAAATTTATTGGAAGAATGAGAACACTGTGTGCATTTCACCTACAAGCCAGGTTGTAGCAATAAAAAATGAATGAAATTACGCATCTAAATAACATCCTGCTGTTCTTAAACTACTAAAGACTAGGGAAAGACTGTTTAAACAATCAGAATAAAATTATAAAACCTATTTACATGGTCACCTATAGAGAGAGAAGGCAACTGCATGCAGCTAAACAAGCAGCAGTCCCTCTCCAACCCCACACTGTCTCTCCTATCAACAAAAAAACAATTAAGTTTTACTTCTAAATAAACTCTTCTAACATCATTCTAGCATTACTTAGCCTTGGAATAAGGAGATATGATGCACTGTCTGACACGAAAGGAAAGGAATACCTGGCTTATGAGTCGACCACCAAAAATTTTATGTACAAAGCTTTTCTCATAGGCAACCGGCGATTCACTTGTTATCCCTGCTGGTAAACAGCATTTGTGCATTGCTTCCATTAAATTCACCATGTATTCATGGGCATCCTCTTGTCTTGATATCCGGAAATTGCGAGAAATACCTTTCTACTGGTCAAGGGTTTCAGATTTTGCCAAACTTGCATTTCAATTGATAAACACATGACAAGAATATTGACAAATCCAAATCAAAACAAACATTTTTGGATACATCGTAAGTTCCTAACAAGAGTAGTAGGAGACAAAATCTTGCCCGATGAATCTAAAGCAATCATGACATGGTCCTGGAGAGTGCACATGGCACAAAATCCAGCTACACGGCCTTCAAATATGAAAAAAATTGCACGTCAGTATAAAGCATGGAATGATACATACACACTAGCCACAAACAGGCTGAATATTATGGTTTAACATGTAAAAATAACTGAAGCAGGCATAGTACATCACTGTCACAGATCACATATGGGGCAAGGTCAAATACAAGAGGTGATTTGTGATGCAACTATATGCCTTGTGATAACCTGATGTCCGCTGATTATATAATAATAAATTTAAATGAACATTCTCACATCATTAAGTAAAATCAATAGCCAATCAAGTTGATTCTGTTAATATTTAAGTGTTAGAAAGTGGCAACCAAGAAGGTCTTCTATCATTTGCATGTGTCCTTGCTTGATAGAAGACATAAGACAGAAAGCCAGATTGATCATTGCCTTTATCCAGATTCCAAAGTTTAGACTTAGGAAAAGTGCATTATGAAATCTAATTTTAATTTGACTTAATGGAGAAACTTTTATAAAGTTCAAGAGAAATATAATTTAAGTGATGGCTAATCTAATCTTGGTCGTTGATCTCATCGGAGGATCTCATCCATTGATCCATAGTCAGAGTTAGGTTTTCGCTTGACCATTGAGTTAAAAAGAGATTGATTTGGTGGAGGGGACACACACACAGTTGCTTTGGCACACACATTGCCAAAGAGAGATTTCTTGCTCATAGCTTTTCAGCCGAAGAGGGAGAGAGAGAAGTTTGCAGAAGAATTTTCAGAGTGTGAGACAGAAGAAATTTTCCGGCGATCGACAGAGCTACATAGGCAAATCACAGGATGTCGTACAACTAACACAAGGAGGCCATACAGTGACGCAAGCCATGACGCAGACCAGCCAGCGTGATGTCAGCAAACCGTATGGGTGACGTAGGCGACCGTACAGGTGACGTCAGCGTCTGTACGGCTGACGCAGAGGCTATACCGCTGACGTAGAGGCATGAGACTGATGCAGGGGTTGTGTGATCTTTGTGGGGGTTTTTCTAAGCAAGTTTTGGTTTTACGATTTTGCCAGGTTATATACATCGAATTTCTGGATTGTATTGTTCTATATCTTGCTAATAAAATATCTTCTCAAACAATTGCACCAGTTTTCCCATCTTGGGTTTTTACGAGGGTTTCCATACCCACAATTATTTGTGTCTCTATTGGTGTGATTGCTATTATTATTATATGTTTTCTCAGTATTTATTTTCCGCTACATTATTTGTGAAGAAACTCCTTTGTGGTTAACAGTAATATATATATATATACTGAGTAGCTCAAGATTGAGTTTTAAGGAAATTTACATGGTATCAGAGCTCTTTTGAGCAGATCTGAGAGAAAGCAATAATATTGGATAGATTGGGGGTAGATCTATTGAAGACACAAACCTAGAGTTTCAGATCTAGGGTTTGATAGGTACACTTCATTATGGCCATACAATTGAAAGTCGAGGATAGACTCCAGGGGGCTCAAAACTTTCCTACATGGAAAGAAAGGATCATGAGGATCATGGATGTTAGTGATGCAGAGGAGCACATTGACTCCAAAAAGGCTGCACCCACAAATCCAGAAGAATTGGCTTGGTGGAAGAAGGTGGATTCTAGGGCCATGTTGGTTATCTTGGATGGGGTGAAGGATCACAGTTCCTCACCTGTCTGGGAAGAAGAACGCATTAGAAATGTGGACGGCTCTGGAAAGCCTTTACGAAGAAAGAACGAGAACTGGAAGATGGTGCTACAGGAGAGAGTGCAAAGCACCAAGATGGCCAAGGGTGAAGGAGTGGTGCCTTATCTCTCGAGGCTCACACAGATCAAGGATGACCTTGGAGCAGTGGGCTCTAAGACTGAAGATGAGGAGCTAGTTTAGATAGCTCTCAATGGCTTTTCTAAGCCATGGGACGTATTTTTCAAAGGCGTGGTGGCTAGGGAGAACCACCCTGATTGGTAGAGATTGTGGGATGACTTTGTGCAGAAAGAGACACGTATGGGTCAAGGTTCAAGTTCATCCAGCAGTGCCCCACGAATTGTGGATGAAGAAGCTCTAGCCCTAGTAGGAAAGAGCAAAGGTAAGGAAAAGAATAAGGGTGGTAAGAAGAATATTGACATGTCCAAAGTTAAATGTTTTATCTACTACAAGCCATTACACTTTGCCTCCCAGTGCCCAGACAGGAAAAAGAAGAACAATACCCAGATGGGAGGTTCTACAAAGGTGGAGGAGTTAAGCAAAAACTTCAATGAGGACTTTTGTTTAATAGCTTGCATGGAAAGCACCACAGGCAGCAGTATTTGGTACATCGATAATGGAGCATCTTGTCACATGACAGGACAGAAAAGGTTCTTCGAGAGCTTGGTGGACTAAATCTCCACATTGAGCTGGGTGATGATGCGCAGTATCAGGCGCTGGGAGTTGGTACTGTTTCATTTCAGAAGGAGTCTGGAAAACCCCTCAATTTTGTTGACTTATTGTATGTTTCGGGGTTGACCAAGAACCTCATATCTGTTTCCACCCTGGAGAACAAGGGATTTCAGGTGAAGTTCGGAGACTAAAAGGTATATATCAGGCCCAAGGGGTGTCACATAGGACTTTGGATCGAGTGATTGGGATCAGGAGTAAGAAGGTGTATAGACTACACTTCGAGTATGCAAAAGGCCTTGGTCAGCAACAACAGCACCATGGAGCACTGAGGCATTTGAGAGTGGCAATTATTGGAGTTCCTCGGGTACGGAAGGAGAAGCATAACCATTACAAGAGTTGTGCGTTGGGAAAGAACATCAGGAACCCTTTCCCATGGAGTGAGCACAAGTCTAAGGGGACCTTGGACTTGGTGCAATTAGATGTTTCGGACCCATGAGTGTCCAATCTTTCAGTGGCTACAGTTATTGTGTCACGTTCATTGATGACTATTCCAGGAAAACTTGGATCTATTTCCTGAAGGCCAAGTCAGAGGTCTTTGAGCGGTTTCCGGAGTTCAAGACTCTCGTGGAAAACCAGACCAAGAAGAAGATTCGGGTATTGAGGACGGACAATGGGGGTGAGTACACCTCCAATGAGTTCTTATTGTTTTCTTCATCAGAGGGGATCAAGAAGGAGCACACAGTTCCTCACACCCCACAGCAAAATGGAGTGGCAGAGATGAAGAACAGGACGTTGGTAGGAGCATCCAAGGCCATGTTGTTTGATCAGAGATTGCCACTATTCCTATGGGTCGAGGCATATAGGACCACAGTTTACATTCAGAACAAGTGTCCCCACACAACTTTGGGGAGGAATACACCCGAGGAGGTAATCACAGGCACTAGACCAGATGTGAGCCATCTAAGCATATTTGGCAGTGTGTCTGCTATTGTCACGTTCATGCTGAGACTAGGAAGAAGTTGGACCCTTCTCGTGAGAAGGGGTTACTTGTTGGTTGCAGCAAGACTTCTAAGGCATACAGGGTATATATTATGGTTCGCAAGAGGATCGTTGTGAGCAGGGATGTCTAGTTTGATGAGGACAAAGCCTTACGAAGATCTATGGACTTACCAGTACAGGACTTGAGGGTCAAGTTGGAGGAGCCACAGGTACAGACACAGGATACAGGTTCTATTATTCAGAGGGAGTCAGGTGAACAGAATCCTTTAGTCATTGACTTAGAGGATGAGTCGCAACAGGTAGACACTAGGCCACGACCTAAGTGGTTTAGGTCCATAGTTCAGGATTCCAGGCAAGTGACTCTTCCACAAAGCTCCATGAGGCGGAGCCAACCACTAAATAGACTTAGCTATATGGCACTAATGACAGAGTTGATTAACTCTAAGCCTTCCAGTTCGAGGAGGTTGCACAACATGATGTGTGGCAAGAGGCTATGGTTGAGGAGTATGAAATTATGAATCCATCATGGAAAACCAGGTGTGGGAGGTTGTGTCGAGGCCAGAATGAAAACAAGTGGTTGGGTCTAGGTGGATCTACAAAGTAAAGCATGCAGCAGACAGAAGCGTGGAGAAGTACAAGGCGGGTTTCATGGCAAAAGGGTATTCACAGAAGGAAGGTATTGACTATGAGGAGACTTTCGCCCCTATCGCCAGATATTCTTTTATTCGAACTGATATCTCATTAGCAACAGAGATGGGTTGGCGCATTCATCAAATGGATGTAAAGACTGTCCTTCTCAATGGAGTTATAGAGGAAGAGGTATTCATTGAGCAGCCCGAGGAGTTTGAGGTGGAGAACAAGGAGTCGCATGTGTGTAGGTTGCAAAGAGCTCTTTAAGGGATCAAGCTGGCACCTCAGGCATGGTACTCGAGGATTTACAGTTCTCTACGAGAGATGGGATTTCAGCGAAGTGAGGCTGACCACAACCTGTACTTCTTGCTAGGTGAGGTGCCTCTCATACTGGTTTTATATGTAGATGATCTCTTTCTTACAGGAGATGAGAGGCTGATTGGCAACTGTAAGTCTAACCTTGCAGTTGAGTTTGAGATGAAAGACCTTGGGTTGATGCATTACTTCCTAAGTTTGGAGGTTTGGCAGAGAGAGGGGTGCTTCTTCATTGGTTAGGCGAAGTATGCAATAGCTTGAGGAGATCTAGGATGGAGGATTGTAAGCCCATTTCCATACCTCTAGTTTCCAACTAGAGGAAGATTGATGCATCGGGGTCATAAGAGTTTGATCCTACATCGTATCGCCAACTTATCGGATCACACATGTATCTGGTCAACACACGGTCAGACATTAGCTTTGCAGCCAACTCTTTGAGTCAGTTCATGGTGGACCCTCGGAGAGTACATTGGACAGTTGTGAAGCATGTGCTTCGCTACATCAGAGGTATAGTGTTGTACGGGTTGGTTTATGAACGCAGTGGGAGTGTACAGTTAGCAGGCTTCACAGATGCTAACTGCGCAAGATGTGTAGAAGACCGGAAGAGCACTTTAGGTTTTTGCTTCAACATTGGGTCAGGGGTTACCTCCTAGTTCAGCAGGAAGCAGAAGTCAATGGCATTGAGCTCGGTAGAGGCTGAGTACATGGCAGCCAGTTTGGTTGCATGTGAGGGAATGTGGTTGAGAAAGTTGCTTTCAGGGTTATTCGAGTGTGAGCTAGAGGCTACAGTGGTTCACTGTGACAATCAAATAGCATCAGGCTATCTGAAAATCCAGTGTTCCATGACCAAAGCAAACACATAGACATTCGGTATCACTTCCTGAAAGATTGTGAACAAAAATGAACCATTTGGTTGGAGTACATTCAAACAAATGAGCAAGTGGCGTACATTTTCACCAAGGCACTTTGTAGACACAATTTTTTGAAGTTCAGAGACAAGTTGGGGTTGCTAACGAATCCCTTCCTCGTTGGGAGGGAGTGTTAGAAAGCGGCACAAAGGAAGGTCTTCTATAATTTGCATGTGTCCTTGCTTGATAGAAGACATAAAACATGAAGCCAGATTGATCATTGCCTTTATCCAAAGTTTAGACTTAGAAAAAGTACATTATGAAATCTAATTTTAATTTGACTTAATGCAAGCACTTTTATAAAGTTCAAGTGAAATATAATTTGAGTGATGGCTAGTCTAATCTTGGCCATTGATCTCACCGGAAGATCTCATCCATTGATCCATAGTGAGAGTTAGTGTTTTCGCTTGACCATTGAGTTAAAAGGAGATTAATTTGGTGGAGGGGACACACACACACATAGTTGCTTTGGCACACACATTGCCAGAGAGAGATTTCTTGCTCATTGCTTTTCAGCCAGAGAGTGAGAGAGAAGTTTGCAGAAGAATTTTCAGAGAGTGAGACAGAAGAACTTTCTCGGAGATCGACAAAGTTGCACAGGCAAATCGCAGGAGGTCATACAGTTGACGCAAGGAGGTCGTACAGTGACGTAGGCCGTGACGCAGAGCATCCTGCGTCACGTCAGCAGACTGTACGCGGTCATACGGGTGAGGCAAGCAGACCGTACGCGGTCGTACGGGTGAGGTAGGCGACCGTACAGGTGGCGTCAACGCTCGTACGGCTGACCCAAAGGCCGTACCATTGCCGCAGAGGCGTGAGGCTGACACAGGGGTCGTGTGATCTTCGTGGGGTTTTCCCTTAGCGAGTTTCGGTTGTACGATATTGACAGGTTGGCTAAAATCAAATTTCTGGATTGTATTGTTCTATATCATGCCAATGTGCATTGCATGTTGAGTTATTTGCATCTTAGGAGGTATATTCAACAAATAACATAGGGGACAGTGTGAGCTAGGCAAAAGGATTCAAGGGGCATGCATAGCTTCCCTTGAACTAGTTTGGCATGTGAGATCAAGGGTTTGTAGCAGATATTATCATGCTATTTTGCAGGAAATCTACAGCAAACATACATTCAAGAAAGACTTAAGTAAAGATGATCTATGACCCCATAAGCCCAGGATCTAGAAGGCACTTGTATTTTCTTCATTTCTTCAACCATTTATTTTCTGGAAAAAAAAGATCTTGAAATAGAGTAGAGAAAATTAGTTGAAAAATATTTTTTAAAAAGAAATAAATACAAAAAATATTTTGCTCATTTTTTAGGAATTTTAGCAAAAAAAAAACTGAAATTTTATTTTTTTTTAGGGTATTTTTCAAATTTTCTGTAGGTTCAATTTTATGTTTTCTGCAATTTTTTGTTAATTTCCAGCAACCATAAAACCTGAAAATCTCACATTCTAAACAGTTTTATAAGTCTAAACTTCATTTAATACATTTCTAGGCATATATGATAAGTTTTTATGAAGTTTAAATGAGTTTAAAGGTCACTTATATCAAATAACGTAGTTCTAGAATTTATTTTCTGCAAATATCATATTCTAGAAATACTTGTTTACAGTGGCCTGATGCATTGAATCCCGTATTTAATATTTAAATTTCATAATATTTTCTAAAAAAATTCCTAGTATAAATCTGAGTTTTAAGAATTGTTTTCTTGTTGTCTTGTGCCTAAAAATTATTATAACAATAGTATTTTAAATTCTGGAATTTTCTGAGCATATGCCTAATTGACATATTTCTTGAAATTTATACCAAATTTAAATTCTGGAAATTTCTTATTTGCAGTCATACATAAATAACAAGAAGTTATGATGATGGGATGCCTAAACAATGATAAATCTAGTGCTTAAATTTTTGAATATTGCTTCAATGCTTTATTGTTAAATTTTCAGAAATCTGATGTTTATGAAATACAGATTTTGAATTCAATTTGGGGAAGTTGTCTAAATGTTATTTAATGCTTATGGACATTGAAATGTGATGGTGATAATATAAATCAATGACGTCTTAAGTTGTGGAATTTTATTAGTCATTTTGGTTAAAGTGACACAAGTCACTACAACTCAAGTGAACACCTTAAATAAAATGAGTGATATTCTTTTGCAGAGATTTGTATCTCTCCAAGAGAGAATTATTCATCCATACAATCACATTGTTGGAGTTTGTGCAACTTCAGAAGCTATTTTTATTGTTCTTGTATTGTACCTCCTACGGGAGATGAACTTATTGTAATCAATCTTACAAACCCTCGAAGAACAATGTAAACCTTGGGGAGAAAAGCAAGCAAAAGAAAAGACAAAATAAATTATAAAATATAAATTATATTGCTCCCCCAAGAGAAGTTGGCCCCAGTTAAATTATTAGTGGAAAATCCGTATAAATAGGAGGCGCCCCTCCTCATTATTACACACAGCAGCACAGTGAAGTTTGCAGTTTTTCTGTGAGAGAGAGAAGTTCGCATATACTATAGAAAAAGACTGTTTTTCAGGGTTTCTATCTTTGGAAATATTTTCCATATTTTCTCTTTCTTTTTCATTGTACTCTGATCTCAGAATTATCATCTCTAGACGAAGGTTGTTGGGTTTTCTCCCATGTGGGTTTCCTAGGATAAAAATACTCGTGTTATTGTAATACTCGTGTTATTGTCGTTATTGTTCTGTGCTTTGTCTATCTTCTAGTGATCCTTTTGATAAATACAATTAAGATATACTGCTATAATCTTATGAAAATCTAACATGGTATCAGAATAGTGCTAGAAGAAGCCATTGCTGAAACTCTGTCGAAAACCTGTCGAAACTAGGGTTTCATCTTTCAAGGCCTTCACTCAACCTTTCGGCGGAAAATGAGCCTTGGGAATTTCCCTCTGAGGGCACATCTTTTGGTGAAGACAAAATTCAATTTTGAGATTTTTCAATTTTTGACCTAATTCTACAGCTGCAATAGAAATTAGCGTTTCAGTTTTTGACCTACTCGCTCCACATTTTTGCTCGACTCTACCACTTCTCGACTCACCTCTCTAGGGCGCATTTATCTGTGGAGTCAGTTTTCCAAAACTCCAACCTTCAGTTTTGACCTAGTCTCTGCTAGGGTTTCGAATCCAAAGCTACAGTCAAGATGACCAGCATGAAGGTTGAAGATCGTCTGGAAGGAGCTTCCAACTTCATCCCCTGGAAGTCTAAGGTTCTTCTCCTACTAGAAGAAAATGACTTATTACGGTGTGTAAATGAAAAGGTTCCAGAACCAGAAGCCAAAGGAGATGAACCTCGTTGAAGGAAGAATGATGCAAAAGCAAGAAGGATTTTGGTGGACTTAGTTAGAGACCACTTGGTTCCTTGATCTCGAAAAAGATGACAGCAAGGAAGATGTTTAAAACCTTAAAAGAAGCCATTTGAACACAGTAATATCAATGTGACTCTCACATTGAGGAATAAACTGTCGAATATGAAGATGACGAAGTCCAAGAATATTGCCTCATATTTCATGAGGATCACCGAACTCCGGGACAAGCTAAAGTCCAGTGGGGACAATCTTAAACAAAAGGATCTCGTTATGACCACCTTAAATGGTCTCCCACCATCTTGGGAGTCTTTTATCCAAACTATAAGTGGTCGGACCAAGTTGCCCAAATTTGATAAGCTATGGGTAGAATGCACACAAGAAGAAACAAGAATCATAGCATGCCAAAGACTTCATGGCACCCAACCTGAGGAGAACCAAGCATTCATATCTCATGCCAAGAAAGGCAAGGGAAGGGGAAGGAAGTCCTTCAATCACAAGCACCGAGATAAGAGATCAAGTCCTCCCCCAAATCAGAAGAAACAAGAGAAGAAGGATTTATCTCAAATATAGTGCTACAGGTGCAAGAAATGTGGTCATTATACCAGTAGCGGTCGAAGCTCAATCAAAAGGAAGCATGAAGCTTCAACTGCTGATGTAGAAGAAGACCCTCCTCACAAGGAGCCAAGGAAGGATGATCGTTCAGAGTTCTTCTTCTAAGGAATGATATGAAGATCCAGACTGTGATGATCGTCAAGCAAGCATATGAAGATCAGTGGACTCTGACAGTGGGAACCCACAAAACTACAACAGATAAGTATTTGATTTTACATGCTCTAGTAGATTAGATCTGGTTGTTTTTTAATATATTTTACATAGATCTACATTTCTAAATTTAGGTAGTTAAATAGCCTGTCATGCTACACAACCCATATAGGATGACAACTCCTTTATAACATATTGGAGTAGTACACACTCTTAATGGTATGTTATAATGGAGACCATAAACATTGGAATAATGGCCTTACATGTGTTGTGTCGAAGCATTGACTAAAAGGTTGCCTACATTATTTTGCTAATACATTGATTATAAAATATTGCTAACTATCTGACAGGATTTTACTTGTAGGGAATGCCATGATCTACAAGGACAAGTGACCCCATTGATATACGGATGGAACAGAAGCATGTATTATGACTCTCAGACCCAGAATGATCTCATGTAGAGATTTGGTGATCAAAAGCGGAAGGCTTCTACGAATGTCGGTCTATCTGTTGCTTCAACAAGATTTACTCAACCGACTTCTGAGAGACAGAGGGAGTTATCACTCAAAGACAAGGATTCTAGTCTACTACATATGATAGAAACATGATGACACTACTGTCGTGATTCAAACAAGAAAATTGAAGGATCCTTAATGAACCTGGTCGTCACCAGGATGGATAGTTACTTTTCAATCTACATTCATGTGCCCAAGTTAGAACCTCCGAGCAAGAAGGAAACATTCATGGGATATCGCAAGTCTTCAAAGGATTACAGAATATACATCCTCGGATCGATTCAAATCAAAGTCAAGCAGGATACAACCTTTGAAAAAGAAATCGTTATCCTAAAAGGAAGAGGATCAGATATGGAGATCGATGAGGATGAAGAGATGAGATCATCTCCCCCTCCAAACATTAAGAGGGAGTCGAAAGAAATGAATAAACCAATCAGTCCCATTGATCCAGTTGAGCCAGATGATCCTCCCACAGATATGGCAGTAAGCCGAAAAAGACCCAAATGGGCACAACAGATTTTGTAGAATGCAAACATGAAGCTCCGCATGGAGCAGATGGGAGCATTGAAAAATACAAGGCCAGATTTGTTGCCGGGTTCTCTCAGAAAGAGGGAGTCGATTATGATAAAACATTTGCTCCTATGGTTCGATATACTTCCATCAGATCGATCATTGCTATTACTTCAACAACGGGATGGAAGTTGTATCAGATGGATGACAAGACAGCCTTTCTCAATGATATTGTTGATGCATTACTTCATGAAATTAGAAGTATGGTAAAGGCAGAAGAAGATTTTCCTAAGACAAGATATACTGAAGAGATTCGGAATGTTGGACTGCAAGTCCATAGCTACTCCAATGGATGCAAATTTGAAGAAGCTAAGAGATTCTGCTTCAGACTCAAATTTGATCGATCCCATTATGTATTGCCAGTTGATTGGGTTCTTGATGTATCTGCCGAACACCAGACCAAATATTTGTTTTGCTGTGAATGCCCTCAGTCGGTTCATGTGCGAACCGAAGCAGATTCACTGGGCTGTTGCAAAACATGTTCTCAAATACTTATGTGGCACTATGGGATATGATCTACGATAGAATCAGATTGTGACTTGAGATTGCAAGGGTTTACAGACTCGGATTGGTCTGGATGCACTACAAATAGGAAGAGCACTTCAAGATGTGGTTTCAGTTTGAGTTTTGCAATAATTTCCTAGTACAATAGGAAGCAAAACTCAGTAGCTCTCAGTACTGCAAAGGCCGAGTATATGGCTGCAAATTCAACAACCTGAGAAGTCGTTTGGCTTCGTAAACTTCTTGCAGGATTGTTTGGCCAGATTTCAGAGCCAACTATCATTCACTGTGATAACCAGAGTTGTGCGCAGATGTCAGTGAATCCTATATTTCACGACAAGTCGAAGCACATAGAGATTCGGTATCACTTCATACATGCTATGGTGCAGAAAGGTGCAGTCGAGCTCCAGTATGTTCCGACAGACAACCAGACTATAGATGTTCACACCAAGCCTCTTCCCAGGATGAAGCGTGAATACTTTCGCAGAAGACTTTGAGTAGAAGAGAGCATATCCCTCCTTGAGAGGGAGAGATGACTGAGAGACATTTACCATACTTGTGCCTAGGTACCTCTGCTCGTCCAGGTTCTCAGCCAAGTATGGGAGAAATCCCATCAACAGATGAGACGGACAGGTAGTAGATTGTCGGGTTCACACAGGTGGCTCTGCTCGTCCAAGTGCTCAGCCAAGTATGGGAGAAATCCCATCGACAGATGAGTCGGACAGGTAGCAAATGGTCGTGTGATTGCATAGACACCTCTACTCGTTCAGGGCCACAGCCAGGTATGGGAGTAACCCATCGGCAGATGAGACGAACAGGTTGAATATGGTCGTGCACATTTACTTGTTTAAGTTCTCAGCCAGGTATGGGAGTACCCCATCGGGGAATGAGACGAACAGGTAGTAGATGGTCATACATATTTGCTCATCCAGGATCTCTAGCCAAGCATGGAAGTATTCCATCGACAATAGAGACGGATAGGTAGCAAAAGATTTTCTCTCAAACATCCGGACAGAACAAATTCATAAAGACAACCTTCAGTATGTTTAGTGATGATAGAGACGGTATAGATGTACAGATGAAACCCAGATGATCGTGATGCTGATGAAGTCCGAAGAACACCTTCCTTGTTGAGAGGGACTGTTGGAGTTTGTGCAACTTCAGAAGCTATTCTTATTGTTCTTGTATTGTACCTCCTACGGGAGATGAACTTATTGTAATCAATCATACAAACCCTAGAAGAACAATGTAGACCTTGGGGAGAAAAGCAAGCAAAAGAAAAGACAAAATAAATTCTAAAATATAAATTATATTCCTCCCCCAAGAGAAGCCGACCCCAGTCAAATTATTAGTGGAAAATCTGTATAAATAGGAGGCACCCCTCCTCATTATTACACACAACAACAGCACAGTATTGAATTTTAGCAATAGCATATAACTTAAATTTGCAGATCAACTTAAACAATTCAGCAGTACAAGAAGAACACATTCATCACATCAGCACAATGGACACAAGATTTTTCACTGGGGAAACCTTCAAAGGACAAAAACCCCAAAAGCATTAATAGCTCATCCCGTAAATGAGATGACTTAGAAAATTCTTCAAAAAGTTCCTCAAATCCAGATCTAGATTTTACCCACAGTAACTGTAAAATTTATCAGTAAAATTCAGACTAATAATTACACACCACAATTTCCAGAAATACAAAAATTATCCAGTTAGGGTTTTAACAAGAAAAAGACAGAGATCTCTCTCTCTTGCCCGAAAATATCAAACTGCCTGAAACTGCCCGAAAAATACCTTCTTGTTTGCTGCCCGTGTCTTTCTCTCTCCTGCCCACTACCCAAATTCTTTATCTCTCTTGCCCGCTGCCTGATCTCCTTCTCTGTCCTGCCCATAATTTGTTTTTGGGCAAATCTCTGTTTCCCATGGTCTACTGGGTCTGTCACTAGACAGCCCGTGACCCTAGGGTCTACCCAACAGCCTGCTGGCAGCCCGCAGCCCTCACGGGTTGCCCCAGAGGTTGCCCGAGGGTTGGGTGACTGCCAAACCCTCACAGGTATGATGCCCGAGGGCTGGCTAGTTGCCCAAACCCTCACGGGTAGCAGCCCGTGGGTTGTGAGGAGGAGGGTCGAGCCCTAGATGGTTGCCCGAATCTGGAACAGAGACAGCTTGAGAAAATAATAAAGGTTGCTCGAAAAAGAGAAGAAGAAAAAAAACAGAGCTGCCCAGATCTACGTGAGGCTGCCCGAAACTTGTTGAGACTGCCCGAATCTAGAAGATGAATGGATCTGAGTATGGCTGGCAAGAAATTGCCCAAGTGATGAAAACCCTAGTTGAGGGGTTGTTGAGAAAAATGAATGCCCTAGCTGAGGCAAAACAACATTCAATGGAGCCTTTTGTAAAATAGCAGCTTCACCTGTGAGATCAAAACTTATGTGTAATAATGAGAAGACTTGATCCTCTTTTATAGCCTTCATTCACCTGTAAGTGAACAAAAGATTAGGAAAGATAAAAATAATAATATTTTAATCTTTTCCTAATTTCAATTTTACTTTCTGACCAAGAAAGGTCTTTTATTTATCTTTGACTTCTATAAGAAGTCCTTGTTTATTTTGACTTTCACTTGTGGTCATTTTCCTGTGGTCCAAAAGTCTTTATTTATATTTTACTTTTGACTTTAGCCTTTTTCCAAGTGCCCCTGTGGTCCTTTTTTATTTCAAAAGTACATCATCATAAACCAAGAGAGTTATTAATGCTTTATCTCACACTCTGTGTGACACTTAGATCTCGTACTAGGATATTTTAACCAAGGGTAGCTAATCCTTGGAGAAGCACACCAAGCCCATAGATCAAGGGTCAGAGTGCCACACATGCCTAGACTCAGTCTAGGGCTTACAATGCCATCATTCTCCAAGTGAATGGCTACTCAGAACTAAGCTAAGTCTACCAATACTAGACTGGTCTACATCGTGGTCCCGGACCAGATGTCTACTCAACACTAGGTTGAGTCTACCCAGGGCAGAGTCGGGTCTATATCATGGTCCCATACCCGATATCTACCATTCAACAGAATGATCACTCAACACTGGGTAGAGTCTTCACCATGGTCCCAGACCAGGTGGTCCCATTCTCCTAGGAGAAGGGCTCTCGATGCTGCTCAGAAAAATCAACACTCCCTCTCAGCGAAAGAGGCATTCTCTGCCGTACCAAGCTTGTCACGAAAGTACATGAACTTTGATGTTGTCAGAGGCTTAATCAAGATATCTGCAATATGTTCATCTGTACAAATGTACTGCAACTTCTGAGCACCTCTTTGCACTAGGTCTCTGATGAAATGATACCTCATTTCAATGTGTTTCGATCTGTCATGAAACACTGGGTTCTCTGAAAGCTTTATGCAACTCTGATTATCGCAATGGATGATCGTTGAGTCAAGCTTTCCCTCAAACAAATCAGATAACAACTTTCTGAGCCAAACTGCTTCCTTGCAAGCATTGCTTGCAGCAATATACTTGGCCTTAGCTGTACTCTGAGCTATGGAACCCTGCTTCTTGCTGGACCAAGAGATCATTGTTGATCCCATACTGAAGCAATAACTAGAGGTACTTTTCCGGTCAACTGCACTGCCAACCCAATCTGAATCTGAATATCTAGATAACAATACTCCACTGCTGGAAGTATACCTGAGCCCATACGTAATAGTACCTCGCAAATATCTGAGTACATGTTTGGCAGCTACCAAGTGTATGTGCTTCGGATCCGACATGCACTAACTCAGTGCATTCACTGTGTAGCAGATGTCTGGTCTCGTATGCACGAGATACATCAGGGAACCAATGAGCTGTCTATAGAGAGTAGAGTCCACACTTTGTGAACTAAAGGCCGAGTCCCGCAACTTTGTCAAGTTGGTAGTCATTGGTACGCCCATGGACTTACAGTCCTGCATCCCAAATCTCTGCAAGATGTCCACTGCATATTTTCCTTGTGTTAGGAAGATCTCACCTGGCTTTTGCTAGAATTCTAAACCAAGGAAATAATGCATCAATCCGAGATCTTTCATCTCGGATTCAAAGGTAAGCACCCTCTTACACTGGTCTATCAAATGTTCGTCACCTGTAAGAAACAAGTCATCTACATATAGAACAAGTATCAAGACATGATTATGAACAACTTTAAAGTACAAGTTAGAATCAGCTGTACTTTTGGAAAACCCCAAGTTATGGAGAAATCCATCCATCCTGGCATACCAGACTCTCGCAGCCTGTTTCAATCCATACAAGGCTTTCTTCAGTATACATACATGGGTCTTCTTCCCATGAGTAACAAAGCCTTCAGGTTGTTAAATATAAACTTCTTCCTCAATGTTTGGCAGCTACCAAGTGTATGTGCTTCGGATCTGACATGAACTGACTCAATGCATTCACTGTGTAGCAGATGTCTAGTCTCGTATGCACAAGATACGTCAGGGAACCAATGAGCTGTCTGTAGAGAGTAGAGTCCACACTTTGTGAACTAGAGGCCGAGTCCCGCAACTTTGTCAAGTTCGTAGTCATCGGTACGCCCATGGACTTGCAGTCCTACATCCCAAATCTCTGCAAGATGTCGACTGCATACTTTCCTTGTGTCAGGAAGATCTCACCTGGCTTTTGCCAGAATTCTAAGCCAGGGATGTAATGCACCAATCCAAGATCTTTCATCTCAAATTCAGAGGTAAGCACCCTCTTACATTAGTCTATCAACTGTTCGTCACCTGTAAGAAACAAGTCATCTACATATAGAACAAGTATCAAGACATGATTATGAACAACTTTAAAGTACAAGTTAGAATCAGCTATACTTTTGGAAAACCCCAAGTTATGGATAAATCCATCCATCCTAGCATACCAGACTCTCACAACCTGTTTCAGTCCATACAAGGATTTCTTCAGTTTACATACATGGGTCTTCTTCCCATGAGTAACAAAGCCTTCAGGTTGTTCAATATAAACTTCTTCCTCAATCTTACCATTGAGAAAGGTTGTCTTTACATCCATCTAATGTAACTTCCATCCGAAAACTGCAGCAAGTGAAATGATGGTTCTGATGGTAGTGTACCTGACAACAGGAGCAAATGTCTCGTCATAGTCAATGCCTTCTTTCTGAGTGAAGCCACGAGCTACGAATCTGGCTTTATACTTCTCCACACTGCCATTTGTAGCATGCTTGATCTTATAGAGCCATCTGGAAGTCACTACTGACTTTCCTGCAGGTCTGGAAACAACATCCCAAACATCATTCTTCATGATTGACTTATACTCTTCAATCATGGCATCAACCAATACCTGTTTATTTGCTGCATCTTCGTATGATGAAGGTTCTGAACTGATAAGCTGACTCATAAGACCAGAGTACTTCTGTGGTCTTATGCTTTCTCTAAAAGTCTTAGGAGGAGCTTTATGCTTCTCGGCTTCTTGTACCATCTCTCAATACCAAGCAGGTCTCCTTTTGAAAGGAGCAACTTCAAGCAATTCTTCTAGTGGACTTTCAATGTTCTCAGGAACATTTGTAATTTGATCATCAAATTCCTCTTCCTCCCTCTGAATTTCCGAATCTAGAAACTCAAGTGGAGCAACTACATCTTCCGATGAAATCTCTAGTGTTTTACGAAACACCACTTCCTCATGGAAGATCACATCTCTGCTGACTTCAATGTGCCTCTATCCAGGTATATATACTCAATAAGCCTTTGAGCAATCACTGTACCGAACAAAGATACCTTTCTTACCGGAGGGATCTAGCTTATCCCTCTTCTCTTTTGGCACATGAACATACACAGGAGTACCGAATATCCTCATGTGATCAACTGCAGGTTTCTTCTTGGTGAAGACTTCTTAAGGAGTCTTCTCACCCAAGATAGCATGTGGGCTTCTGTTCTGAATGTATATTACAGTTCCAGTAGCTTCAACCCATAAAGACAAAGGAAGATCTAGATCAGTGATCATGGCTTTAGCAGCCTCATAGATCGTTCTATTCTTCCTTTCTACAACCCCATTCTGATGGGGGTTGTAAGGAACTGTCAGCTCTTTCTTGATTCCTGCTTCTCGACAAAAATCATCAAACTCATTAGATTCATAATCACCTCTGTTATCTGATCTCAAGATACAGATGTGCCTGCCAGTCTGATTTTCAATCAGTGTCTTGAACTCTTTGAACCTGTCAAAGGTTTTACTCTTGGCCTTAAGGAAGTAAATCCAAGACTTCTGAGAGTAGCCATCAATAAACAAGACATAATATAAACACCCACTCAATGAGGGTGAAGACATTTTCCCACAAATGTCAAACTGAATCAAATCCAAAATGCCTTTAGATCTACTCTTGCTTTTGGGAAAGGATTTCTTAGTGTTCTTACCTAGAGCACATCCTTTACAGATTCCTTCATGTTTTGGAGAAACTTCTGACATACCTGTGACCATCTTCTGCAATCCTGGGAGAGCTGTGTAGTGAAGGTGTCCAAACCTTCTATGCCAAAGTTCACAAGGATCAACTGTGTGATGTACCAAAGCATGAGTGGAAACTTTGGAGGCCTTGTAAAGGTCTCCCTCTCGAACCCCAATCTGTATAGCTAAGTCTAGATCTGTGTCTTTTTCCCATAAAAAGACCTTCTTGTCCATAAAGAGGTCTATGTGGCCCTTGTCTTCTAAACCAGCAATAGATAAAAGATTCTTCTTTAAACCAGGAACATAAAGAATAACATCAATATGAAGAACCGTACCTGAGTCAAGTTGAAGTGAAGTTGAGCCAACTCTTTCAATCTTGTAAGTGGAGTCATCTCCAAGTTCTACCTGAGTGGTGAACTTCTTTCTGTAACTGATGAGGGTACCACGGTTACCTGTCATGTGCCTGGAGGCACCACTGTCCACCAACCAAGAAGTGGAGCAAGCTAAGAAAGAACCAGTTAGAGCAGAAATCAAATAGTACTCTCTTTTAGGCTCATCAGTTTTATTAGCCTTGTTTTCTTCTTCATCTTCGGTTCTTCATCTTCTTCTTCCTATGCTTCTGCAGCAGATGCTTGAAACCTTCTCTTGGGTTTCTTCCTGTTCTACCTGCAGTCTCTAGCATAATATCCAAACTTGTGACAAATATAACATTCAATCTTAGACATGTCAAAGAACTTACCCTTAGGTCTCTTTCCCTTATTTTGCTGAGGGAAGGGCTTCTTGAGCTTCTTTGTCTTTGCTGCAAGTGCAAGGTTGTTTTCCTTGGTTACCTTGCCAGAGTTCCTTCATTCTTCTTCTATGCAATCATGCCAAAGCCTTTCAAAGGTTGGTTGATTCTCTCGTCCATAGACGGATGCCATGAAGGTTTCCCAAGAGCTTGGGAGACCATCAACCACTATTTGCACAAGGTCATCATCATCAACAGTAATACCAATAGCAATGAGTTGATCTTTTACCTGTTTAATCTTTGTGAAGAAGGAACCAACGCTTTCATCTTTGTTCAGCTTCAAATTTCATAGCCTCTTCTTCAAGACTCTCTTCTGACTGGTAGCCTTCTTTTCATATAGGTTGATCAAAGTATCATAGCATTTTTTAGCAGTGTTCAAAGATATGATGTTAGGCATCAAATCCTCTCTGATAGAATCATAAATGACTCTTCTAGCCTTACCTTGCTTCCTCTTGTAAGCAAGCCTACCAAGACTTGTAGTTGGCTCTTCTGTGACATTAAGAACAATGTCATCCAAGTCATTCTCCTCTAGAATGGTTGTCAACCTAGCCTTCCAGGAATTAAAGTTGGTTGAACCATAGAGCTTCTCTTCTGGTTTGAAACCATTGATGGCCATCTCTGTCACTTAACCAAATGTTAGATCTGCAAATCTTATTCCAAGATCTAGTGAAAAACAACAGCAGTGTCCCTTTACTGTGTTTTCAGATGCTAAGCTTTGATACCATGTTGAATTTTAGCATTAGAATATAACTTAAAAATTTGCAGATCAACTTAAACAATTCAGCAGTACAGTAAAAACACATTCATCACATCAGCACAATGGACACAAGATTTTTCATTGGGGAAACCTTCAAAGGATAAAAACCCCAAAAGCATTAATAGCTCATCTCGTAAATGAGATGACTCAGAAAATTCTTCAAAAAGTTCCTCAAATCCAGATCTGGATTTTACCCATAGTAACTGTAAAATTTATCAGTAAAATTCACTGATAATTACAAACCACAATTTCCAAAAATACAAAAATTATCCAGTTAGGGTTTTAACAAGAAAAAGACAGAGATCTCTCTCTCCTGCCCGAAAATATCAGACTGCCTAAAACTACCCGAAAAATACCTTCCTGTCTGTTGCCCGTGTCTTTCTCTCTCCTGCCCACTACCCGAATTCTTTATCTCTCTTGCCCATTGAATGATCTCCTTCTCTGTCCTGCCCATAATTTATTTTTGGGCAGATCTCTGCTGCCCGTGGTCTGCTGGGTCTGTCAATGGACAACCCGTGACCCTAGGGTCTGCCCGACAGTTGCTGCGGCAGCATGCTAGCAGCTCGCAGCCCTCACGGGCTGCCTCGGAGGTTTCCCAAGGGTTCGCTGACTGCCAAACCCTCACGAGTATGCTGCCCGAGGGCTGGCTGGTTGCCTAGACCCTCATGGGTAGCAGCCCGTGGGCTGTGAGAAGAAGGGTTGAGCCCTAGATGGCTGCCCAGATCTGGAACAGAGACAGCTCGAGAAAACAATAGAGGCTGCCCAAAACTCAGTTGCCCGAAAAAGAGTAGGAAAAAAAACAAAGCTGCCCGAATCTACGTGAAGCTGCCCGAAACTTGCTAAGACTGCCCGAATCTAGAAGATGAATGGATCTGAGTATGGCTAGCAAGAAATTGCCCAAGTGGTGAAAACCCTAGCTGAGGGTTTGATGAGAAAAACGAATGCCCTAGCTGAGGCAAAACAACATTCAATGAGGCCTTTTGTAAAATAGCAGCTTCACCTGTGAGATCAAAACTTGTGTGTAATAATGAGAAGACTTGATCTTCTTTTATAGCCTTAATTCACCTGTAAGTGGACAGAAGATTAAGAAAGATAAAAATAATAATATTTTAATCTTTTCCTAATTTCACTTTTACTTTCTTACCAAGAAAGGTATTTTATTTATCTTTGAATTTTATAAGTCCTTATTTATTTTGACTTTCACTTGTGGTCATTTTCCTGTGGTCCAAAAGTCTTTATTTATTTTTTACTTTTGACTTTAGCCTTTTTCCAAGTGCCCTTGTGGTCCTTTTTTATTTCAAAAGTACATCATCATAAACCAAGAGAGTTATTAATGCTTTTATCTCACACTCTGTGTGACACCTAGATCTCATACTAGGGTATCTTAACCAAGGGTAGCTAATCCTTGGAGAAGCACACCAAGCCCATAGATCAGGGTCAGAGTGCCACACATGCCTGTTGAATTTTATAGGTTAGATGAGTTTTAATACCAGTGATAAACTTCAATACATGAACATATAAAACTTAGGTAAAATTTAAACTGTAATAAAATTTAACAACGTAACTTTCATCTCTTTCAACTTAACGCTCTGCTGGTCACTGCGTTAACTTTAACGCTCTGCTGGTCACTATGTTAAAGTTGATCATTGAGATGTTTCACCAAATGTCATGTACAGAAAAATAATAAATAACATGTGCAATAGCCTAAATCTCAAATAAACTACAGAAGATAAAGAATCATAACCATTCATTGGATCTGCCTTATACTCAGATAGCTCTGAGTTTGATCTTGTCACTGAAAGGACAAGTCAAACTGGTTAAACCATATACGTACCTTGAGAGAGATAGAGTTCAGGTAGAAGTAAACAGACCTTCAATCAAATTAGCAGTTTAGTCATATAGTCAATAAATACCATCACGGTGGAGTTTGTGGAGCAGCCAAAAGATCACAGAGTCTGTTGTGAATAACCTAGTCTGTGTAGTAGAATAAGTACACAGGGGTAGATCTGGGCTATCCAAACCGTGGAGCAGACAAAGCGTGGAGGGATCACACTGGAAGAGAAAATCATAGTCAATAGTCGAGCCAACAAACATAGAAGACGTTGATTAAAAAAGGAATCACGTGCGGGTAGGGAAGCGCAACTGCAGAGAAAGAACGCTCAGCCTGTCAGGACCCCGTAGGCAGCTGGCAAGGCAAAACCAGCAATCAACCAGTGAGGAAGCCACAACAAACTAACAGAAAAAAAAATGGAATCAAATCGTGAGGATGAAAGAATCATAGAGATCACCCTGTGAATGAACCAGAGACAAGCCCGCAGAGATCAAGCACGTGAGGGAAATCATAAACAGCATGTGCATACAACCGGAAGAAAAGTGCAATCAACCCGCAGACAAATCTAAGAGAAAAGAAACCGCAGACAGCAGTGAGGAAAATCGCAAGCACCCAATGAATGAAAAATCCGAGACAGCCGTGAGAAAAACCGTAGGCACCAAATAGACAAATTATGGAGCAGACAACCCGTAAAATAAACACGTGAATATAAGTGGAGACACTTCCAAAAATTGATGATCACATAAAAAATAACCTCATCTATTTATAAGGTTAAATGGTGTAATAGATTTATGTTGAGGTCCACAATAACCATAAAGGGACCAAACCATAAAATAAAAAAATGAACCAATAATATTAAATAATCCAAACCATAAAATAAAAGGTTTGACCAATAACCATAATATAAAATACTCGAAACAGTAATCATAAAGTAAACGTCTTAAGATAAGACTAAATGGTAAAAAAGTCTTTATTAATAAAATCATAAAGATTTTATTAATAAGACTATAAAATAATTAATTAAAGAATTTATAATAAAATCATAAAGTGAAAGTCCAAAGGTCCAAGATAAGGTAAGTAGTCAAAAAATATAAGTGGGTTAAAGGTCCTTTAACAAAACATAAGGTAACCATAACAATACAAGGTCCAATGGTCTTTAATAAACAATACACTCCATAAAATAGGAGTCATCATAATCAAGAGTGCACACAAGTGAGAGTGCTAGGACCAAGTAAAAAAATGACCATGAGTCAACAAGCACAAGATCAAAGTGAACCGTAAAGGTGGACAAGCATTCGAATAGGACCAACAAGACCAAAGACTTTTCCCTCTCTCAAGGTACATAGTTTTATATATATATTGTCATCACTGTATAAGGGGAAGATCCAAAGGGATGGTACAATCCTTTTGTCCTTAACACTACTCCTAAGGGTTAGGTACTAGGGACATCATCAAGGGGTGGCCAGTCCCTTGAGAAGCAATCTACCAATAACCTGTTCGGAGAGTCGACATCATTATATTCCATTCTTAATGAATGGCTTTCAGCCTTAGGCTGAGTTTTAGTCTCACACTGAATCGTGTTGATCAATCCCTAGACCCTAACCGGGTCCTCCATTCTCTCACAGAATGGTTCTCAGTACTAAGCCGAGTTTCAGTCTCACACTGAAAGTTGATCAACTACCTACAGGACCTACTTGGACATCGTGTCCCTGGTCCCATACCAGAATATATCTTTGCTTCTACCTGCAGGCTCTACTTGGACATCACATCCCTGGTCCCAGACCAGAATACCCTAGAGGCATATAGGGGCCCTAGCCACATGCTAGGGGCTTTGCCGTGGCATCAACCTGCTTGGTTCTAAACCAAGAACCCCAAGAGACTACTGGGGGGCCTAGGGTACCTTCTCGGGTCTTACTCTATCCTAGTCAACTGACTAGGAAACCATTCTCTAAGAATGGGTCTCGCAGCTGCACTAACTTTAACAATCCCTAGACCCAGTCTAGGGCTTACAGTGCCATCATTCTCCAAGAGAATGGCTACTTAGAACTAAGCTGAGTCTACCAGTACTAGACTGGTCTACATCGTGGTCCCGGACCAGATGTCTACTCAACACTAGGTTGAGTCTACCTAGGGCAGAGATGGGTCTATATCATGGTCCCAGACCAGGTGGTCCCATTCTCCTAGGAGAAGGGCTCTCGATGCTGCTCAGAAAAATCAACACACAGCAGCACAGTGAAGTTCGCAGTTTTTTTGGGAGAGAGAGAAGTTCGCATATACTGCAGAAGAAGACTGTTTTTCAGGGTTTCCATCTTTGGAAAGATTTTCCATATTTTCTCTATCTTCTTCATTGTACTCTGATCTCAGAATTGTCATCTCTAGACGAAGGTTGCTGGGTTTTCTCCCATTTGGGTTTCCCAAGATAAAAATACTCGTGTTATTGTCGTGTTATTGTTCTGTGCTTTGTCTATCTTCTAGTGATCCTATTGATAAATACAATTAAGATATACTGCTATAATCTTATGAAAATCTAACACACATAAGTTAATCAAGTATAATTGTTGTTATTTCTAATACCAAATTGTGGATGATTTGCAGTGAGCCATCTCTTTTAAGCTTTTATTTCATTATGGCGCATTGCTAGTTTTACTTCTACAAGTTATTCTCTTATATCCATGAATCTTTATTTTGGGTCAACAGTAATTTTCGAGCAATTTTTGTTTTGATCATAGTATATGCAAATCAGTTGAAGTTTATCTTTGTGGGATGCTTGATTAGATTATGTATTTCTAGACCTAAAGTTGAATATCCTAAGATCTTCTTAAATCTTGATAGGTAAGCCTCCCTTAGCCTAGAAAGTGACTTGAAATGTGAGAAAACTTAAAACTAAGGTGATAATGGCAACAGTTTTCAGTGGTTGCATATCAAAACACTAGTGGATAGGGACTTTGCCACTAAAGTGTCAATTTGAGGTGTAACCCTATGAATATGATAGTAACTTAGCTTGACTTGAGTAGGCAACAAATCTAGTATCAAAGCCACAGACTTAATACTTTGGGCCTATGGACCTTCCAAACTGGCTAAGGGGATTTTGTGCCAATCTGAATGCAAAGAGGTATGTGTAGTTTATTCAGTTGGTGTAGGATTGAACCTCACAGCATTGGGAATACGGGGTTGAACAGGAAGTTTAAGGATCCAAGTGTTGGGAATTATCCGATATTTGTAAAAATAAGTTAGTTGTGATATTTCCCTACATTTGAAGCTTTGGGTTTTCGTGACCCTGTGAGATAACTTGGGAAGAATGAACGAATGCAAACCTTCTGAGGAAGGGATTTAAACTAACCAGGTGTAGTATTATCCATCTGTCTCACAGAATCTCCCTAGGGTTTGAAGAAGCTACAGCCAATCGTCTATCTTAAATAATAAAAGGGAAAGTTTCGTGCCAAAATTTGATCAATTTCCCACTAGTTTTCATTTCAAAATTAGCCAAATCTACTCGGTAATTTCACCTTGGTAAAAGAATTGGCAGGTCTCCATTTTATTCCATCTAATTTGGATGATTAGCCCACAAAATTTGGTGGGGTTTTTAACTTTGGGGACTCCATTTAGGCAAAGTTGGAACAAACCTTGCCCAAAATCTTGTCCTAAGTTCGTAAGGATTTAGACATGGGAGCTTTGATATCTGGGGCATCTAGGCTTTGAAATTTGAATATGGTGTAATACGCTGCAAATTCTTCTAGATGTGGGTCAGGTTTGATAGGCGATGCGGCATTTGGCATGTAAATGAGGGAAAATATATGTTGGGTATATGTTAACAGTTATATTCTTTGCATGTGCGTGTGGAGGGGAGGTGCGCCTGTCAGCGCTACGGCTAACGATCCCTGTCAACACCTTCACGGAAACGGCCTAACTGTCGAACATGGCCATTCGGCCATTCCGACGCAAGCGCAAGCAAGCCAAAAAAATTTGGTTGTTTTGTCTTTTTTTGGGAATTTTCTAAAAATGTGTAATTTAATCCCGATTAAGGGATTGGAGTCTATTTTTTAATCTAGGTTAACATATTAGGGTATTGGATGTTGTTGAATACCTATATTTTGTATTGTGAGGGATTCATAATGATAATGAGAAAATAGAAGGTGTGGCTCCAAGGTTTGTTGGTTTTCCTAGTTAAAGGTTTCCAGGATAAATCTCTGTGTTTATGTGAGAATGTTGTTTGTTGTAATCTATGTTTTGCTTAAAATAATCTGTATGCTTTGCTTCTCTGCACGGGTTTAAAACTTACATGTGGTATCAAAGCTCGATTTTTGGCCTCAGGGGAACGCCTTTGTTGCTAAGGGTTCGACACGGTTGATAGATCTTGGGTCTATGATAAATTTGGGTTCAATGGGAGCTTTGCAACGTTGATTTGTGCATTGAATGTGAATGGCGAGCAGTTCAAGAATTGAGATCAAGAAATTTAACGGCCATAATTTTGAGCTATGGAAGCTCAAAATGGAGGATCTTCTTGTAGATCGGGAACAGTGGATTGTTGTGCATCCGGGTACAAAACCCATTGCAACGTCACAAGATGATATGGATTAATTGGAAAGAAGGGCAAAGAGTACAATACAATTATGCTTATCAGACTTTGTGTTGTTGAACGTATTTGGTGAAGATAGTGCGGTAAAGCTTTGGGGGAAACTAGGGAGTTTGTATCAATCAAAATCCCTTATGAATAAGTTGTTTCTGCAAAAGAAATTGTTTCATCTCAGAATGGATGAAAATGACAGAGTGACAGAGCATCTGAATGTCTACAATACTCTGGTAAGTCAGATAACTTTGTTGGTGTTAAAATGGCTGAAGAAGATAAATGTATTACATTATTGTGTTCCTTGCTAGATTCCTAGGACAACCTAATTGTTGCAATAGGTAGTACTAGTCAAGCGACCTTAAAATTTGATGAAATAGTATCATCCCTACTATCAGAAGAGATGAGGCAGAAAACCATGGATAATCATAGCATGGATATCTTGTCTGTGAGAGGTCGCCCCCAGGAGAGAAACAAAAATAAGGGATATGAGGGGAGATCTAAATCTAAGGGTAGATCTAAATCCCCAAAGAAAGGAATAAGGGAGTGTTGAAAATGCGAGAAAGCTAGGCACTATAAAAAGGATTGCAGAACTAAGAGTGTTGAGAAAGCAAAGGGATCTGAGGATACCCCTTCCACAGAGGCAAAGACCTCTTCAGAAGGAGGGGATGTGTACCTAACTTCCACTGGTCATCATTCAGAATGTGATATATGGTTGATTGACTCAGGTGGGTCATGTCATATGACCCCTCATAGAGAGTAGTTCTGTGAATATGAAAAGTACAATGGAGGAGATGTGTACTTGGGAGATTATTCACCAGCCAGTATCATTGGATGTGGGAGAGTCAAGCTAAAACTCAAGGATGGATGGATTAGAACTCTACCTGGAGTGCTACACATTCAAAATCTAGCAAGAAACTTAATATCAGTCGAAAAGATGGATGTTGCAGGTGTAAAGACTGTGTGTGGCGATGGTGGTTGCAAAATGGTTCGAGGATCAATGGTATTGATGAGGGGAGTTCGGTATGGAACTCTGTACAAACTATTGGGAAGAACCATCATTGATGAATGTAACAATTCTGTTGTGATTGAGGAAGGAGGTAAATATTACAGAACCCTGACTACATCAGGAGGAAAGACAATGCTATGGCATCAAAGATTGGGGCATATCTAAGAAAAGGGACTCCGAGCATTACAAGCTAAAGGTATGGTTGAAGGTATGACTGATTGCACTCTGGATTTTGATTTCTGTGAACATTGCATATATGAAAAACAAAATCGTGTAAGATTTGCATCTGGTGCTACATGAGCAAAGGGAATTCTAGAGTTAGTACATAGTGATGTATTAGGACCTATGCATGTTCCATCATTAGGTAGATGTGTGTATTATGTTTCATTTACAAATGATTTCTCAAGGAACATATGGATTTATTTCCTTCGAAAGAAATTTGAAGTATTTGTTAAGTTTAAAGAATTTAAGGCTCTTGTAGAAAATCAATTAGAAAAGAAAATAAAGGTGTTGAGGACAAATAATGGTGGAGAATTGCGGGAATGAATTTGAGGACTTCTATAAGAAGTGTGGTATAGCAAGGCAAAAGAGTACTCCATACACACCTCAACAAAATGGAGTTACTGAGAGGATGAATAGTACGCTGATGGAAAAGGCAAGAAGCATGTTAAGCAGTGTTGGGATAGGACAAGAATTCTAGGTCGAGACGATGGAGACAACATGTTACTTGGTAAATCGATCACCCACATCAGCATTGGTTGACAAAACTCCACAAGAGGTATGGACTAGTAAGAAACCCTCTATTAAGCATCTGAAAGTTTTTGGTTGTGATGCTTATGTACATGTTCCAAAGGAGAAAAGGAGCAAGTAGGATAACAAAGCTGAAAAATGTATCTTTATTGGCTATAAAGACGGCATGAAAGATTATACTTTTGATCAGCATTAGAGATGACTCATGAAGGACAACCAATTTGCAGATTCAGAGGGAGTCATGGATAGTATTCAATGTTTTTGAAAGAGTCGAAGGGTTGTCTTAGCAAACCACTTGATAGAGATGACACAGATGAATACACAAGATCAATAAGTACAAAAGTCAACAGGTTGCTTCAGTGTAGGATACGCAGATGCAGAGAGTGCAGAGTGTCCAGATGCAGAGGGAGTAGTATACTCCAACACATTTTGAGTAGCTTGTTGATGATAAATAAGACCTTATTTCAATTTGGTGGATCTCACAATGCATAGGCGAATGATTGGATCCTTGATGTACCTGGTTAACATCAAACCAAATGCTTGCTTTGCAGTGAACACCTTGAGCCAATGTATGGTTAAGCCAAGGAAAGTATATTGGGTTGCAGCAAAGCATGTGCTAAGGTAACTGTGTGATCTAAGAGATGTCTCAAGAGATAAAATGAAGCTGTAAAAGATATACAAAGTCTGACCAAGAGGAATGTAGTGGAAAGAGAAAGTGTATTGAAGCATTGTCTCAACTTGGATTAGTTATAATATCTTGGATTAGCAAGAAGCATGATTCTATGACACTTTACAACTAGTATCACAAGGCTATTTGATCTAGATCAAATACCACTTCATCCCAGACATGGTGTAGGAGGGACCAATGAAGCTCCAGTACATATCCACGAGCAAGCAGAGAGTTGACATTCTCACCAAGCTTGATGTGATGGAGAATGCCTCTCTGAGTGAGAGGGAGCATTGATGGATATGTGATATCATGATGATGATCAGGCAGAAATTCATGAGAGATGAATGGCCCAGACACCAAATGAACAGGCAGACATTCATGAGATGAGCAATAAGACATTCATATGAGATCAATGGCCCGGATGATCTTTAGTACTGCATCTGTATGGCCCAGATGCGCAAGAATACATTCATATGAGATGAATGGCCCAGATGATCTTACAAATGAGCAAGCAAACATTCATATGAGATGGTTGGTCCATACATCGTGATGATTCAATAGATGAGTGGAAAACATTCACAAGAGATGAATGACCTGGATACCAAGATGGTAGTACAGATGTAGTTGCAGTAGAGACATAGTAGTACAGATGCAATTGCAGTACAAACACTGTAGTACAGATGTGGTTGTAGTGCAGATACAGTTCAGTTCTAGTGCAAATGCAGTACAAGTATCGTACAGATGCAGATGTAGTACAGATGCAGTACTAAAGGACATTCTCACCAAGTTAGCGGCTTGGCGTAATGCAAAATGGCTCCCTCGCTGGGAGGGAGTGTTGATGTTCTCATGGTTCCAACATCAGGTAAACATTCTGCAGATCATTCTCTTTGAGGTTCGTGACCCATGGAGAGAATGGCCTCATTGTAGTCGTGATTAGTCGTGTGTTGACAATATGTAGATGGCTCGGATGCTTAGCCTAGTCCAATCATTTGTTGACTAAAGTGGTAGTAGGCTAGAAGTCACATTGCGTACTCACTGTGTGAGAGTGATCTGTAGCAGGAGTGATCTATTCTTATAGAGTGAGATGGCTTGTCTATGTTACAAGGAGATCTTATCTCCTTGTGTATTAGACAAAGTCTAATATAATGTTGAAGTTGACAATTGGCTATAAGAAGTGATCGAGACTTCTTGAGTATGGTCAAATCAACATTAGAACTTGTAGGGAAGAATATGACCGCATGTGATGAGACATCAACGAGGAGAATTTTTATATGATGTAGAAATATCCAAAGAAGTCAAGACAATCCATTAAAGAAGTCCCAAAGAAAACGGAAGACATGAAAGGGAAAAATACCCCAGTAAAGGGGGGTACTTGGACCAAGAAGACAAAAGAACAAGTTGACTTCAAGAGTGCAAATCAAGTCAAGTCGACTAAAGAATTTAAATAGAAGCGTTCTCACACTTCATTTGACACATTCAAGCAAGGTTTATCTCATTATCGCTATCTCTCTCAAGGTTTGTTAGGGTTTCTTGTGGATGAAGAGCACACTCTTGTGCTAGGGCTTAATTTTATGTTTGGTATTGTACCTGAAATTTGGATTGATTTCTTCACATAAAAGTTTGTTGGGTTTTCTACCATTTGGGTTTCCCAGGATAAAATCTTTGTGTCTCTTGTGCATGGTTATCTTTTAGTGATCTTTGCTTTTATTTCAATTTCTTACTATATATGAATAATGCTATAATTGTGGGATGAAGCGAGTAATGAAATAAAGTTGAAAGAGATGAATATTTACTGCTAAGTTATAAAACAATAACATAGAGAAGGGAGTGCCATCCTGTTGTATGCGGTGGTAGATGTTGAAATCAGCATCAGTAGGCATTCTCCAAGATCTGAGGTCATAAGTGACCACCCTGAAGCTAGCCAGGGAGACTTGGAGATTAACCAGTTCTGTG
>LPNX010931977.1:282189-297537 GCA_001517045.1 Pseudotsuga menziesii
GAACCAGAAACTGTAATTATATTTCCAATAAGTCTTTTCTTTCAATACTCCATCCCCTCCACTACAATGAGCTTCCTAGCTTATATAATAAGACTAGTAACTCCTTCTAGTTTTTGTGTGACAACTATTCTAAAAATATCCATTCAGTTTCTAACAACTATTGCATCAGATTTCTTCAAAGAAAGCACCTGGTAGACACGTTTATCCTACGAAACGATAATGTCAATTAAATGACTAGCCTGTATTAACTTCTGCCCAGATGAATCGACCTATGACGTGGCTGTCATTAGTATCCAATTCTTCCAGAAGCACCAGCAAATGCCAACAACAAGCAAAAATAGTCTTCATTCATTTCAGCACATCAACAATATGTACACCTGTAATATTTAATATTAATTTCTCATTAAAATCACGATAATAGGAAATAAAACTAAAACAATACAAATTATAAGCATACCTCCAAAATCGTAGAATAGTCTTCATTCATTTCAACACATCAACAATATGTACACCTGTAACATTTAATATTGATTTCTCATTAAAATCGCGATAACAGGAAATAAAACTAAAATAATACAAATTATAAGCATACCTGCAAAATCTACGATTTTGCAGGTGTGCTAATTAAAACATTTTATTACCTGTCAAAATTGAAATCACAATAACAAAAAAAATAGACTAAGTTGTTGCAATCTGTAACTTGATAGCTTTCCTGGCTTCTGAAAGCTTGGCCCTGAGTTTTAAGATTTTTTCTTCATGGATTCTTTCATCTTTCAGCAATTTCTCATTAGTTGTAGCTAACAATTTCTTTTCTACTTTGTATCTGTCCTTCTTGGCTTTCATTTGTTGCCATCGGTCTACCCACATAAGTAATTCATTTTTTTGCTGTTGTAACTCTGTTTTCAACCTATCACGAGCTTCTTCAATGTCTTTTAACCGATCAACATTATGTTTTTTAGAAAGCTTGATTGACTGCTTCGCTGCTTTTAAAGTTTCTGCTAGAGAATCCTCATCATTCAATGGTGATTTAAGTCGAGCTTCATGTTCAGACTGTGCTGGTAATGGTGAATTATCTTTCACGACTCTCTTAGGAGATACCACCAAATCATCATGATTATCACTCTGTTCTTGTTCAAAGTCATTGATTGGGGTTTCGTGAGGAGGAGATTCATCCTTGTTATCACTGTTATCTTCGACAACGATGGGTTCACTACTTTGTTCCATGGTTCTTGGAACCGAAAGACTAATCATACTCCTGGTAAACCTTCGATTTATCGTTTCAGATTTTCTCGTGCTTGGTTCAATAGGTTTATTTTCACCTTCCGGATTTTCTCCATACTTCTCTCTCTCCTCCATTAACTTAGGATACAAATCACCTGTTGATTTAGCAGAGTGCATCTAGAAAACCATTTTACTTCCCTCTCCTACTTCATTTTCCCTCTCTGGTTGCTCAAGAGGGTTTGAAGTATAAAATTTCTCATTTTCAACTATCAAACAAAGCTTATCCAGCCCTTCATGATCAGCTATATAATCAGTTTCTCCTTTTATCTCTTCTCCATAAGGTCTTCTTCGTTTTGCACGAGTCTTAGGTAAGTAGGTAGGCCAAAATTGGGTTAACCCGAACTCATTTTCTTTCAAGAATTCATCCCAGGTTTTCCCTATTGTAACTAACTGATATTGAACTAACATTTTGATCAGGTCATGATGAAAAAGACTACGGTCTTGATTACTAATAGTACGTTGAACCGTAACAGCCATTTTATGCAAACTATGAAGTAGAAAGTAGGGCAAATTCAATTTCAAACCCTTAAGAGCCATTAAAATTCTCAGATGATATAATTGGACATTTGAATACCGACCATCACAAGAAATATACTTGGAAATGACTTCAAAAGGGGCATGCCATTAATTCTTCAAATATTTCATAGGAAAGCTGAATCTAAGGTGTGCATCTTCCTTTGACAATGGAAGAAGAAACTGCTTAAACTTTTTCTTGTCTATTGGTGACCCTTTGAACCAATGTTCACCAGTCTGAGGCAGCTTTATGGCTTTCGAAATAAATTCTTCGTCTATGACTAGCTGTAAATCACCTATCTGAGCAACATTTCCATCAAAAGACAATGCAAATCGTCTGGTAACTTCCTCATTGTGTCCACTGAAACCCCAAAAGAAGAGTTTCCAATCAATTTTCTCAAATAGGGCAAGAACTTCAGGGTCGGCTTCTAACATTTCAGGACCAGAAAGCTCAAAGCGACTTAAGGGAGCCATCTGTTCAACTATCAGTTCTTTCTTTGACAGAGGATTAAAAGGCGTTGTAAAAACTGAAGGAATAGGGATACATGAATACACAGACATGATATGAACCTTCACGCGCTTCTGGAAGAGCTAAAGAGTAACCCTAGACAGGTTTTTTACGTGTGAGAACTTCACCATCAAACCACCGCAGGTATTCATCAAACAAATTGATGTGATCTGAAATCATTATGAAATATTTGAAATCAAATATTTTCATGAATGTAATATGACTGTCAGATAGGATGATGTTAATATGAACACATCTGACTAAGGTAATTATTACATATTAAAATCCCTTTGAACAGGTGTTATCAAACCAACAATTCGTATCTTGTACCAAACACATGAGTGTCAAACATTAATAGGCAATGATCATACGTGGAAGGCAATCGTGCTATTAAAACCAGATGATGTGAAGTTGTCATTACAAGCAATGATGTCTCCTAGGGTTTCGTAAATCCAACCAAGTACCAAGATCAACCTTGGATGATAAATCAAATGTTCAAAACCATGTTTTATGCATGTAATACCTTCAAGGAGTAAATTATATAGTTTTGAATCATACGATAAACTCATTGAATCCAAATCATCATATGACCTATTGCAAAGTTTGATCAGATGGAGAATTTTATCAAAAACTAACACTCTATTAAAATTGATTATTGTGAATATAACACAAAGATTTTATAACACTTGAAATGATATACAAACTTTGGTTATTTGAGAAACCTAAATATAACTTCCCATACATAAAAATGGCATAATATTTAAAAGATAAAGTCTTAATGTAAAAATATATCATTAGGGTTAAAATAGGATATTTAGATTAATTCATCAACCCTAATCATATAAATCACAAAAAACTAATGATGAATACTTTGTCAAAAGAATTCAATAAAACATAATTGTAACAAGTTCAAAATGCATTTTCATTTTAATCCAAAGAACTATTTAGCAGACTATAATTTAAATATCTTGAATCAATATATAATTAGATGTATTGATAATAATGAAAATTGATTATATATATAAAATTAAAAGATTAACAACTGCTAATTTATGAAAGTGCTTCCTAAATTTCCAGTATAATCATTAACTCTTCTTTAATTGAGAGTACCTTAAGAATCAAATATTCTAAAGGCACTCTTATATAATTTTTGTGATAAATCATAGAAAAGAACTGATCATTTTATTCAGCAAAGCAGAAAAATTGAGAGGGTTGTTGCCTGCCGACAGAACCTTGGACTATTAATGATATAAAGAATGGGTTGTTCCTACCATTGGTTCTGCTATGTCTTATTTGTAATACTCAAGGATGTCCTCATTTACTTCCTTAACTTTGTTTCCAACACCTAGGTCGTCATGGCTTGCTCCTTAACTGATCCAGGAGGATCTCCATAGCTGACAAATGCAGAAGGTCTTCATCATTGCCGAATATGTCCAAGCAACAAAGGGCTCACAAAAGCTTTTTGACGCAACTTGAACGTGGTCAAATGGACTTCATATGCAAAAGATATGGCATGTTGAAGTAAAGGGACATAAAAGGCTAAAATCAAATCAAATGATTATTAAATATTTGAGGACTATATGTTTTGTACTTTTCCTCTCAAATGTAAAAGGAAACTAACGGAGAACTGATACTTAGTCTTCCAATTTCCTAATCTAAGGGAATGTTGAGATCTTCATGGGAATGTTGAGAATTTCCCTAATCTTATCCCTTGATTTGTGCCTAAACCCTAATTTAGTGGATCTAGAGAGATATTTTCTCCTTAATATGTTGAATTAGTTCTCATCCATGTAAAGCTATAAAATCCCCTAATTGAGAGAGGGATAGGTAAGATTTTTGTTTGAAGAGAATAAGAAAGGAATTCTTGCTTATGCCACTCATGTGAGAGCCTTAGGTCCTTTTTAATCCCTGCAAGCAAGGAATTATGTATTCGACCAGATTTTGACATGCGTACCTCATCAAACACATATTTTTATGTTATAGTTTTACAGTTAAATGAAGGTGCTTTTCTAAGTTTTTCCCATCGATCCTCTTATAGTCAAAAACCATTTTTTCATTTCAATATCTGACATGGTTCTAACACAGGCTCTTGCACTGCACTGCAGTCCATGTTCTGGAACTTGCTCTGAATTGCACGTAGATGGTTGTCGTGGCAATTTGCATGCAACAAGCATGCAACAACGATCGACATGTAAATCTCCTACCTTTCTACCAACCAACAGATTGTTCTTCCAACTCACCCATGCACGAAGTCTACATGCATTAACTAAATACTTCCTAGTTACCCCAACCTAACATTGAAGGTTACATTTTAATTTTAGGAGAATGGAACTCAAATATGTTTACACCCACGGCCTCATTTGTGGTTTCCATTGAACGACCAGTCCTCTGAATCACAGGTAGGTTCTGTGAATTTCCATCTTCTAGGTATGTATGTCGATAAATTTCTCACATGCTCTCATTGACGTCTTTTCTATACCCCAAACGGCTAGCATAACAACCTAGAGAAGACCACCTTCGAGACCGAATCTGTTGTCCTAAACATGCGAATGTTGTTAGATTATATATATAGGAAACTTACATAGTGTAGAGCAGGGAAACATTCTTCAACTGATCCCGCAAAAGTCTCCTCAAAACCTGACTGCGAGCTAGAAAGCAGAGAATTTTGTCAAATGTGAATACTTTGCCCTAGAATTTGCCTCCTAGAGTTATTTTATGGTGCAGCTGTAGCGAGTGCAAAGTTGTCCGTCAAACCTTACGAAAATTTGACCTCAAGTTTATTTTAATTAATTTGTGGAAATGTTGGATTTAAACTAGGAACTTGATGGTCTATTTGTCATTGTAATTAATCATTGTAATTAATTTGTGGAAAACTTGGATTTAAACCAGGCCTGGAATTTGAAAGCATATTTGTCATTGTAATTCTTTTTTTACTAAAACGAATATTTTTTTTTATTGATTTTTTTTTGTTGGGGCTTCACCCAATTACATCTATACTGAGATATACAATTCCTTCTTTCCAAAACTTCTCATTTCTAGATTATGGAATATGATGCATCAGACTAGGGCCTTCATTCAAAGTTAGCATTCCTGGAGGTAGTTGACAACCCTGATTTGCTTTGAAGTCTGCCATCTTATTCAATTCAAGAAGAATGTGATAAGAGGTTACAAAGACACAGTCTAACAAGATGAAATGCAGCCTTTGCATAGTCATGTTCAAGCTGAGATTGTTGAACTTTGTAGCAGAGTTTAAAACTTTTTATTATAATTTCCGAATCTCCAAATATTTGAAGGTTGTTATGTCCAGCTTCCTTTGCGAGTTGACAGGATTTTAGAAGAGCAAATATTTATGCTTGATTATTTGTAAGTTGTCCTAATCCCCAGCTGAAACTGGTTTCTAGCCTTTGTCCCGTGTAGAAAATCAACCAACCTGCCCCAACTTTCCTCTGATTTCCTTTTGATTCTCCATTGAAGAAGATTGAGAATTTATTTTTCCTTTGCCACCATTCAGAAAATTCGTTTTCCAGAAGTTTCACCTGCCATATTGGTTTAATAACAGGCCTGCCAGAACCCAACTGAATTTTATCTGGCTACAACGATCCAAACCAATTATGCTCAGCTTTGAATTTGATGGCATCAATTTGAGTATTTCCCACAACTTCCAATAGAAAATCCTTATCTTTTATTGCTACAATATCTAGTTTCGTGACTTTATTATTAAAATCAAATCATTTCTTGCTAACCAAATTTTTCACCATAAAAATTTTGGAATGGCCTTCCAAATTTTCCTCCATTCATGACTGGTTGAAAGACTTCATGGATACCTTGAATGCCAGTTTGCAAATAGACTAACAAGTTCAGTATTTTTAGGAGCTGAGACCGACATCCCACTCAAGATATGCGCCCATGCCTTCTAAGTAAAAACACAGCCAACAAAAATATGGTCTGAAGTCTCTGTAGCTTGATAACAAAGACAACATCTAAACGGTCCAAAAAATCCTCTTCTTAACAGATTTTCACATGTTAGAGCTTTTCGATACATGAGTATCCAAGTAAACAAATTTACTTTTTGGATACTGGGAAAAGTCTAGACTACTTTCCAAAAAGAAGGGTTGTGTGTTGAAACCGAATTTGTCTGAATTGCCTGAAAAACGTGCGCTGCTGAATAATTCCCTGATATTCCCCATCCCCACACGTCCTTGCACGTTGAGTGTATTGGTGCCAGTCCTGGCAATTTAACCATCATCAAATTCTGTTGAGCGATAAGCTGGGAATGTCCACGTTATGGCAGAGTTGGGAATGCCCACATTGCCCAATTTCCATTTCTGTCCCAAGATGTACTATCAAACAATCTTAAAAAACCTTTGTTGACCAGTTAGAGTTTGATCTCTGAAAGTGATCTCTTGAGCAGTAAAGTTGCTGATTAAAGAATTCTAATCCTCTTTTGCATAAATTCCACGTTATAGAACCTTTAGGGGTATTTGTCATCTGTAAATTTCTTAGAGTTCCTCCTTTAAGATATTTTTTCCAAAAAAATTGACTAACCGGGTGTTTGTTATTAGAGAAGAGATGCCACAGCAATTTGCCTCCCATAACAAGATTAACCAATCCCGGGTCTCTGATTTGCAATCCACCTTCTAGAACATGTCTTTTTCGCCTCTCTAGTGGAAATCTCTGATCAGCTTAGATATATGATCCATAACCGCTTTTGGAGCCAGATGAAGAGAGGATTGGTAAATTGGGAGAGCCGATAGAATTGAGTTAATCGATATAAGCTTCCTTGCCTTTGTGAGCCATTGACCACCCCACAAGGCAATCTTTACTTTTATCTTGCTAATAATTTCCAGCCAGAGAGAAGGATTTTTTTGTCCCAAGGTTAATGGAAGACCTAGATATTTAACCTTGTCCCATGTGTCATATCCACCAAAGCCTAAAATTTGTGATATGTTTGCAATTGTTGAGTGATCTGCGTTCCAACCATACACAACGCTCTTTCGATTGTTAATAAGAGCCCCTGAAATAATACAAAAATGTTGCACAATTTCTTTAAAAACTCTTGCCATCCTTAGCAAAGCCCCTCCCAAAAGCAACATATCATCCGCAAAGAGAGCATGGTTGATAGATTCTACTCCACTTGCTGACTTGATGCCTGAAATAATCCCATCATTTTTTCCTGTAGTTAAATTTCTGCTCAAATTATAAGCCATTAGAATATACAAGAATGGCGAGAGCGGGCAACCCTATCGAAGACCCCTATTTGCTTGAAAGAAGTTTGTTGGTCCGCCATTTACTAATGGTGCTATCCAAGGTTTATCAGTACAAGCTTTTATCAAATTTATAAATGTAGAGCTAAATCAAAATGAACAAAGAACTTTGTAAAGAAAGGATAGCTTTAACCTGTCAAAAGAATTCACCAAATCAAGTTTTATTAGCATTCCCTTCTCCTTTCTTTGAAAGCTGGAATGCATGGCTTCCTGAACTTGAATCACATTGTCCAGAATGTGTCTCCCTTTTACAAACCCACCTTGAAGAGGTGAGATCAACTTCCCAAGCAGAGGTTTGAGCCTGTTAGCTAAGAGTTTAGAGAAGATTTTATAAGATGCATTACAAAGTGAAATAGGTTTGAATTGATCAAAAGTAGTTGGATTAACTTCTTTAGGAATTAATGCAAGGAAGGTGGAGTTGGTACATCCACCAACTTTGGCTTTTAACTGAAATGCTTTGATCATCCTGAGTAAATAATTTATAATTACTGTCCAACAAACTCTATAAAAATGAAAAGAGAATCCATTTGGGTGTGGGGCTTTATCCGATTCCATAGACCATATAACATCAATGATCTCTTCCTCCGTAAAAGGCTTCATTAACTCAACATTTTCCTCCTCACTCACCAAACAAGGAATGTTGAACAAAAATTCTAAGGTTAAATCTGAATCAATAGATCCATCCTCTCTATATAGGCACTGAAAATGTACTTCATCCTCTTGTTTTATTTGGGAAATTCCTTTAAAGGTTTCACCAGTCAAAGAGGAGATTTCGGATATATGATTATGGGAGATTCTGGCTCTATACTGTTTGTGGAAAAATGAGGTATTCCAATCTCCCGATTTCAACCATGTACTGTGAGACTTCAATCTCCAGTATTCTTCTTCCTGCTTAAACGCTCGAAAGGAGTTAAACTGTGTTTTTTTCTCTTTTTCCAGCATGGAAAAGGTGATTTCTGTTTCTTCTATTTCCAATTGAATCTCCTCCAATTTTTCTAGAGCCTCTTTTCTATTGCTGTTTGGATTTTTAAGAGAATGCTTTACCCATTCCTTTAACGCTGATTTAGTATTTTTTAGTTTTATCTTGCACACATAATTCGGTGATCTAGTGACTGGGATACTCCATGCCTTGGTTATTGTGTTCAAAAAACCATATCGATCTATCCAAAGAGGATTGAACCGAAAGGGTATGGGGCTGAGGTATTCTTCATCATCAAGTTGCAACATTATTGGTTTATGATCCGAAGAAAGTTTGGGCAAGATACTGGAGGAAATAATCTTTTTTTTCCATCAAAAAAGAGCTCTGAACCAAGAATTGATCCAACCAAGCCGATATATTTGCTTCTCCTATTCGATTATTAGTCCAGGTGTATTTGCCTTTTTTTAGTTTAAGTTCTAATAGGTCCCATAATAAAATGAGATTCTCCACTTATTTATGCATGGGATCTCTCCCGCGGACTCCTACTTTTTTCTCTTTTGGATCCAATGTAATGTTTAAATCACCAGCCACAATAATATTTGAGAGAGCATTTGCAGAAAGAAAATATTCCAGAGAATTCCAACATGCTCTTTCTCTTGGAAATTTACAAGTACATATAGATTAAAAATAGCCAGGGACATCTTACTTGGAATGTGTGGGAGCTCGGTAAATATCCAGTGTTGCGTTTCAAGTGAGTTTTCCAATGATAATAATTCTTCTGTCCACAAGGTTGCAAGTCCACCAGATGAACCCCGTGCACTGACAGCCTTCCATGCATTCTTTTTCCAATTCTTTTTTCTTAAGGAAAGAAGATTGTCCTCTTCTATTTTTGTCTCTTAGAGCAGAAGAACATTGGGAGAAGCCATTCTTATAAGGTCTTTAACAGCTTCATCTTTTGAAGGATTTCCTAGCCCCCTGCAATTCCAAGAGACAATGTTCATTATTTATTATTGACAAAAGGAAGAGGGCCTCCTTTTGTAGGTCTAGCCCGAGTATTCTTGCCAATTGACATATTTATGGTAGCTTGACTTCCTTGCATCTTTAGACATTCGACTTCTTCTTCCCGAACCTTCTTAAGATATTTACGCCCTTTTTTTGAAGACCTCTCAAGGGATTCTTCTTCATATGAACCAGAGTTATCCATAGGTTTCTTTTTTTCCATTTCTGCATATGTGGGGGAGGATCCACCAGTAAGAGTACCAATATCTGGCTTAGTTGATTATTTATTTCCTTCTCTGATCTTATATTGAGATATTTGAGCTTCTCCCTCTTCAAGCACTGAAAGCACTTGTTCTTCTGGATTGCTCAACACTTCAAATTTTTTTTGTGATGTTATTTCCTTCGTAGCTGTTCCAATTTCATTATGTTTCTATCCAGTGGGATTACTACCTGACCCCCATTTCTCCTCTTTTTCCCTTTGATTTATTTCCTTGCTTTGTTGTACTTGTTTTTTGAACTTATGTCCATTGTTCTCCCTTCTCTTTGACATCTTCTTCCTCAACTTTCTTCTTACATGATCTAGCAAAATTCCTATAGCCATGACAATGTCTACTCTTAAAAGGCAATTTCTCGTAATCAAGCTCCTGCACATGTGACCAATCTGCTACTGTCAATTTAATCTCTTTAGGAATCCCTATTTCCAAATCCACTTCAACACATATTTTGGCAGATGTATGTTGTTCTCTTCTTTCAGCCCTATCTATATACTTCCCCAATTCGTTTCCTATAGCTTCTAGAGACTCCGAATTCCAACAATGAAGAGGAAGATGCGACAACCTAACCCAAATGGGAACAACAGAAGGGACATCTTGATTTGGATCAAAGTTTGGGGTCCACTTGTTCAGGTAAATCCCTTGAGGGCTCATGAACTATGGTCAGTTTCTAAATATTAAATCTATGTCTTCTGAATTTTCAAATAGAAATACGTAATATCATGTACCTACCATATTGATGCGTATGCCTTCCGAGATAAGGGAATTCCAACTCCTCTAAACCCACCCATCGATTGCCTTGGGGGATAGCCAAAGACTAGTAAACTGGCCAATGAGACCCCGATCTGTAATATTCATGGTTGTTCCGCAGGTAAATCCACTGAAGGAATGTTGTCTAATTTATTGACAAACTTTTGCTGATTCGGATTGAGCTTCCTCTTGCTGCTGGATGCTACCAATCTCCTGAAAGTAGTGAGTTCAGGGGGAGGGGAGGAGCCCCCTCCTGTGGGTATGGCAGAAACACTCAGAGCACTGCTAAACAACCAAACCCTCCAAATATTTCTGGTTGTTCTTCTCAAGGAGGGCCGAGTTTCACCAAACCAGGAAAACACTCAGAGCGCACTAAAAGATAAACCCTGCAGAGATCCTATTGTTCTTCTCGAGGAGAGTCGAGCTTCACCAAACGAGGAAAATAAAAAATCTCTTGGAGTGAGTTTTTTCTCATCTGTACAACTAACACTTGCAATACTATTAATATTTCATTGTAATTTGACAGCCTATTTGTCATTGTAATTAATTTGTGGAAATCTTGGATTTAAATCTGACGTGGAATTTGACGACTTATTTGTCATTCCAAGATGAATTTGATAGATAAATATGAAACTAACACATCAAGAGTGTCAAGTAATAAGAACATATTTAAAAATGTCAATTTGACAGGTATCCATTTACATTTCCCGACCTAAATTTTTTATAACTCTCTAATCATATCAAACATGCAATTTTAGGTATATTGCGAAAAAAATTATAAAATAGAGGCGAATAATCATAGAAGAGAAGAGGATATGCAACTGGCAGTTTGAATCGAAAGACTGGACAAGTGTGTCTGGTGTCTAGCCATAATTTTATTTAGGCATGTCCTTTTTCTAACCATGATTTTATGCAACTCTTGTGAACTCCCGCTGGATATCCACTTTGGGTAGAAATATTTTGGGCAGCAAGTTATCTCGGCTTTACTACACTTCATGATTGACGCAGTCATTCTTTATATTTCTCCCTCAATGACTACAATATTTTTCACAGCCCATGATCAGTTTTGTGTTCTTGGCTATCTAGACACGTCTATTTATATACAGGGTCGTTCCACAACAAAGAGGCAGCATTGCACAAAAAGTCCATGATAACTTGTGTGCTCTTGGCTATCCACATACATCTACTTGTATTACTTATTCGTTTGGTATCATTTCACTCTTACAACGTTATTGCCACGACGACCTTGCACGAGAGATGGAAAAGATATCAATTCTTTATCAGTGGAAGGAAAAAAAAATCGAGTTTTATCATGAGAAGATAAAGGTCTTAATTTTATATCAATATAAGGGAAAAAAACAAAAGTCGAAAAAAATCAAACCTTTAAAATGGTAAAAAAATGGTAATGTTTATGAGTGGATAAATAAATGGCTTTACTAATTGTCTTATACAAGAAATTTTTTGTTAAACAAAAAGACAAACTTTTGATTTCCATATATATATATATTTTGTGATGATTAACAACTATACTTAATGCCGGTTGGTATTTTCAAAAAATAGATAATTGTTTAATATTTAGTGTTGAAATTAAAAGTTTAATAAAATATTTGTGAAAATAAATTAATTTCAATATTTTAGAATATTAATCTAATAGGATTTGGATTTTTTCTGATATTTTTCATTTTAACTAACTTAAAAATGATTGAAATCACAATATAAAGTGTTGGATTGCATAATCTTGTTATGCTTAAATGCAAAAATTCTATTAAAATATTATTCAAAACCAAACAACTACATTTTAACTATGATTTTTTTTAGGCGAATAAGGTACAACTGAAATACTAATCTTAAAAAAGGTAAGGATAAGATTCAACATTGTGCATTTCTAAGGAATTGAAAATAGCCCAGTGACCAGTGGTCAACTCAAGGAGGATGGGTGAAAACATATTGGTCTTACTCACTATTTGTATTTTAATTAAAATAGAAGATTCTTAGATCCCTATTGATAGAAGTCCATTGATTATCTGGGTATGAATCTCTTGCTGTCGCCACCACTCCATTGAATTGGATTTATGGAGGATTCCAATTCCAATAATTGGATTCGTTTGAATTGATGACGATACTTCATTATTAACTGATTGATATCTTTAGCTTTGGAATATGATAGCCTCTTTTTGATGTTTCATTTTTGCGATTTACTATTAATAACTATTGTTTGCCAAAACATTTTCCCTGCATTTTCTTTTTACTTTGCTCCAGGTTTCTCTTTCTTTGAGTGTTTCCATGTAAACAAGAAAAATAACTACCTTGTTGATTCTATATCAAACCAGTGTCTCAAATGGCAGAAACAAAAAACTTTCTTGCTTCTATGAATTTGCAACATCTTTCCTGTTTCCATTTTCTTAACTTCAGGTTGGCAACGCAATATAACACTAAACTAATTGTGTCTCCTGTTTTGTTTACTCCAATTGAAGAGAGAGCATACTAACTTTTATAAAGGGAATGCTACCGATACTTTAAAGACTCCTCTGGAAAAAGCTTGACTTTATTACTTCAATTGCCTATTATACAGTATTGCATGTGCCAGTTTGTGCTTGCCACTCGCACTGAACTAGCCAAAGAAGCAATAGATACTGAAATCAATTGACTTCTTGCCTTAGCTTCTATAAAAGTAAACAAGAGATACTGAAAGCAATTGATTTCTTTCCTTTCTTCTTGAATTCCACTTTAGAAAAGTCTAGCATGAAATCGACATCCCTTGCTTGGTCTATCTTCGATCTATCTCCTCCTTCTACTAATGGTCGAGCTCTCGTCTATCTATCTGTATAGGTCTCCTATAAGAGATCTGGACTGTGAAAATCCCTCTTCGATCGTAGGCCTATATTGATGTATCAAGAAGGCGTGTGAAAACAATCTCATTCTCATATGGGAGATACTTATATGGGAAATGAACATAAAAGGCCTTTCTTCAGGTTTCCATAGAAATATGTTAAACTATAAAATAAATAGGCGCTACACACAAAGGAGGTTGAGTGTGCTACCATTTCTTTCAAATGGAGGAATCACTTGGTTGAGTGCGCTACCATTCCTTTCAAATGGAGGAATCACTTTTGTTAAGACAAATGGAGGACTGAAGTTGCAAACAATACCAATAGTTGTTATAAAACCAAACCAAGAAGAGTAATAGTAATAGCCATAACAAAGAATAAGTACGATAATATGGAAAAATCCAATGGGTAGTTCAAAAGTTCAAGACAAGAAAATAAACGGGAGGTGCAATTAATTTCGTGAGTTGGTAGACTTTCATTCATTCAATCAGGAATCCCACTTCCTCAATCAATCTCTCATAAGGTTTGTCAATAGCAGCTCATAACGATTGTATCATAAAGACTTCACAAAGACTTTCACTTTCATTGTATGTGATTAAAACTTTCAGTGTACTTGGAATGGTATAATTTTTTCATAGAAGCTTCTCATAGGCATAAATCTAGCTCTAGCTTCTCTCCTTCAGGTTCCATTCATATATATCGCTTTGAAACCTAGAATCAAAGCTCCACTACCTTTGTTTAAACTATTATTTTTCAATGATTATTTTTTCTTTTTCTAAGAAGTGTTAGGATTATTAATCCTCCCTTGTCCAAATTTGGTCATATGTCTAAATCGGGAGTCCATCCAGTCTATTTATAGTCATTAGCACCATTGGGTAAACTTGACCTAATTGGGGCACATGTTTCAGTTACCAAAGTGTGGGGAACACTAATTGAGGCTCACTGCCACTTATTGCACTTGATTGCATAAGTTTAGGAGTCTCCTAGATCAATCCCTACAATTTAGGAAGCAACTGGGAGTGCTGAAACCAACCAAGGTCAGTTCACTTCAGTTAATGACTAGTCAAGCCAAGTTAGGAGTCAGTTACATTCAGTTCTATCCCTCTACATTCAGTTAGCGCTAGGTTTAATTGATTGCACACATGTGGGGTGCATTTCTCACCTACCACAGTCAGTTAACCATTAGTCAACACTAAATGTAACACTTGGTTGTGTTTTAAAGCTCCGATGAACTCCGGATATGGTTTAGACAAGGACATTTAACTACTGGGTCCTCCGATAGTGATTTAGACAAAGTCTTGGTTACCTACAGTCAAGTAGAGTCTAATCAATTCGAACTTCCTCATGTGGATTCGAATTGCTTGTGGCTATTAAAGCCATTTTACTTTATTGTAATTATCATCTGAATTACTTTTTTGATTAATGAAAGCATTCACAGCTGCAAGCCTTCTGCACTGTTTCATTCTTCAATTGCTGAGTAAATTGTGAGATCTTCTTTGTGAGTTTTGTATTTGTCTATAGATCTATATGCTCAAATTTACATGGTATCAGAGCCTCGGTGGACAAGACTCCTCTCCTCCTCAGATCTCCAACCAGATCATTTTGTTTGTTTGATTGTGTGACAGGTTATCAGCTTTTCTTACAGCATTCGCTACAAGCAGCCTCTACTCCTCACTGCATTCGCTACAGCAGCTCAGTCTTTCTTATTACATTCAAAATGGCTCATCCAATGGAGCCTCTCACTCCCTTCAACTATCACCAGTGGAAGGATGACATGAAAGTATTGCTCCGCACCAAGCATCTCTTCAGACTCATAGATGAAACAGAGGAAGAGCTAGAATCAGATAAAGACAAAGCTAAGTACATGAATAGGCTTGATGAAGCTATTGGAATCATGCGATTCTTAGTCTCTAGAGATCTTCAATTTCACATCCAAGACTTGGACACTCCCAAAGAGGTTTGGGACAAGCTTGCTTCCTTGTTTGATAAGCATGATGAGATGAGGATCCATCAG
>LPNX010931977.1:297975-333418 GCA_001517045.1 Pseudotsuga menziesii
CAGAAGAAAGGATATGATCATACACCTATTCATTTAGCAAGAGACAAAAGTTACATTCCTCCTTCCTTCCATCATCATTTTTGGAGAAAAAGGAAAAGTCTACATGCCAGGCCCCAGAATACCTGTGCACAGCACACCATGCATGCTGCTTCACTACCTCACAGAGATGAAGATTGCAGCAACATATTTTCAAGTTTTTCAAACTTGAGACCTGATTCTACCTGCTCAGCTAGAAGGAGGGTTTTTTTTCCCATGTGGTTTTTTCCCTAGCTCCTTGTATTAAGCAGTTACTTTATTTTACTTGATGTAATGGGTGACCTATGGTCTTAGTTACCAGGGCCCATAGTTTGTCCAAGTTAGCATTCAGGGGGGGTGTTAGGATTATTAATCCTCCCTTGTCCAAATTTGGTCATATGTCTAAATCGGGAGTCCACCCAATCTATTTATAGTCATTAGCACCATTGGGTAAACTTAACCTAATTGGGGCACATGTTTTAGTTACCAAAGTGTGGGGAACACTAATTGAGGCTCACTGCCACTTATTGCACTTGATTGCATAAGTTTAGGAGTCTCCTAGATCAATCCCTACAATTTAGGAAGCAACTGGGAGTGCTGAAACCAACCAAGGTCAGTTCACTTCAGTTAATGACTAGTCAAGCCAAGTTAGGAGTCAGTTACATTCAGTTCTAGCCCTCTACATTCAGTTAGAGCTAGGTTTAATTGATTGCACACATGTGGGGCGCATTTCTCACCTACCACAGTCAGTTAACCATTAGTCAACACTAAATGTAACACTTGGTTGTGTTTTAAAGCTCGGATGAACTCCGGTTATGGTTTAGACAATGACAGTTAACTACTGGGTCCTTCGATAGTGATTTAGACAGAGTCTTGGTTACCTACAGTCAAGTAGAGTCTAATCAATTTGAACTTCCTCATGTGGATTCGAATTGCTTGTGGCTATTAAAGCCATTTTACTTTATTGTAATTATCATATGAATTACTTTTTTGATTAATGAAAGCATTCACAGCTGCAAGCCTTCTGCACTGTTTCATTCTTCAATTGCTGAGTAAAATGTGAGATCTTCTTTGTGAGTTTTGTATTTGTCTACAGATCTATATGCTCAAATTTACAAGAAGAAACTGTTTTATTGATTATTTCTCATTTAAAATAATTTGGGTAAAATGATAATATTCTAGCAAAATGATTCATTTTTAAAGAATACAATCTTAAAAAAAACTTGGAGATATTGTTAAAGCCAAATTACAACATAACATTAGTTGCATGACTATCTTTAACAATACCTTGAAAATCTGAGCATACAAGTGAACATAATAATACAAGCATGCTTTTATACATCATTGTTGATAAAGCTAATTCAAACTTAAATACACTATGTAAATTCAACCTTACAACCCTAAATTTGGCCTTACAACCCTAAAGACAGAAAATATGCAGCTTTGCTGCTACACCTTGTTTTATTAGGAAAAGGTTACACCTTTTTTTATTAGGAAAAGGTTACCCAAGATGAGAGAATAAGCCACATGATCTGAGAATTCAGCCCTTACGGTAAAACAACTTTGATGGAGAATTAATGAAGCGGTTGCTCGATTGATCGAGTTCAAGACGTAGCCAAGGTGTCTAATGAACTCAGTTATCAATTATTGTTTGCATACACTTTTATGTGCTTGAATATTACTTTCAAGAGTTTGTTAATTATACCATTATATATGAGAAGAAAGTTTTCTCATACCCATTTTGGGATGAAGTTTGGTATGAGAGCCTCAAGATCAAGATTGGATGCAGAGAGATTCCATTCAGAGAGCCAAGAGAATTGATCAAAGAAGTTATTATTGTTGGATTAACTTGCAGCGGTCACTCGAAGCGTTTTCTTGTGATTGCTAGCAGCTTGCTCTAAGACCTTTACTGTGGTACATTTTCATGTGGACAGCAAACCTACGTTGAGAGGTGCTAGATAGACAAATAGTCTATCAACAATCTCATCGCAGAGTGTTGTTCACATCTCAGAGAACATATCGTACAAGTTCTTAATTAGATCCATCTTGACCTCATGGGAAAGCAGCTCCACTCTTTGATATGTCTGCATAGAGCCGCGTATGGGAAGGAGCAATTGAATCACAAAAAGATTGCACAGTCAAGAGACAGTCGTTGCCATTTATCAAGTCGATTGTAAAGAGAGCCACTGGTTCTCAAAGGTAGCCGCTATTTCACAAAGCCTTTCCGATCCATCCTTGAATTTGGATACATGGCATATTTCTGTGCAGATCGGTCCAATCGTTGAGGTGTCAAATGCCCAAGGGATTGATTATGTGCAAGGTAAGGCAAATTGATTTCTGCAATGAATTGAAATTACACTGCTCGTTATTTAATCTGTAGAACATCTACCTTTGTTCTAGCGAGGGTATAGTCAGGCCTTTCATTTTTGTATGGCTCAAGGGTTTTCATTCAGCAAAGTGCAGTATAGTATTCCATAAGCTTGAATTCATGTATTTTACATGGTGCCGAGAAGATCATGGCACTTAGCTTGGACTAAACTACTATGCATATGGTTTAAATATGAAGTAACCGCCATTGGAAGGACGTGTTAGAGATTCAATTGAACCATGATATGTGCCTCGATTTGTATACTCTAAATGATGGAGTCCTTCTTCTCTCCAATATGATCATCAAGTGACCTGGATTTGCATTAAAGCTCAGTGATCTACAAATTATTCGCACTCAACGATCTAAGCCGCTGATGATCATCATCTGGTAGAAGAAAACAAGCTATTATACCTCATCTCTCTAGAAGATTCAATTGCAGTGCATATCTCACCTTCAGATCACTGATCCCACAATTTGCATCACATTCATGCTCAACAATGTATGACGTGCATTTGTCCATTCTGGGTACAAGGTGAATGACCAGCGCCCTTTGTGAATGTTGAGCTTAGTTTGCACGTGAAGGATCTCAGCTTCAAGTTAGTGATCTACAGGGAATCATTTCTAGCGATACAGTGCACGTGCCAGTGATGAGGTAAGCGGGGGGATGGAATTTGACGGGTAAATGCCCGTCATGGGTCAATTTACCCGTCAAATACAGCTAAAATTTTGCCCAGACCGTCAAATTTTGGCTTAGAATACAGAAAACGTTTCAGATTTTGTTTGTTACCGGCAGTTTTGACGGGTGTCCGTCATTTGAAATTCCAACCCTGAGCTGCGGGGCCATCGATCCTCCTCTTCACCTCTAAATATATTATACAGTCTTGGTATTGGAAATCTGCACTGAGTCGAATTCATGGTGATCAATAACCAGCCTGTGCACAGGCAGCTGTGGATCTCAAGTACTCACAAGCAGAGGCATTACAACTTTCTTCTAGCAAACATGATACAGTATCAGCACCAGCTGTCTGATGCAATAAATCAAAGAAGCGCCCAGCAAAGGTTATTGGAATTTGAAGTTGGTATGATTTGTTGATTATTCTCAGTTAAAATAGTATTTCTCATTACGAGTGTCTCCATTTTGCTTTTGGAGGCAATTGAGAAGCAGTGCGATCTCGTGTAGTTCGATACTAGCGTAAGTTCAGAGACTCCAGTTGAAACCCACCTGTGAGATTTGATCATGAAGGAATCGAATCTTAGGAATATGATGCAAATCAATTTGGTGACCTATCTATGATTTTACGATGTGAATGTCTGAGCATCTCAGAGATGTTCGATGCTCGAATGCGCTCTCGACTATAGTGCATAATTCACGCATAATTTACATGAATACATGTGATCACCCAAAAATGAAACAAATCTATGCTTATGCATCAGCTGTTCCATTCTTTTTGGTTTCTTAGGTGATAAAATAAGCATGGCTTTAAGAGCTCGAAGAGATCAAACAAAAAATTCAAGTAGAAAATGTTGAGTTGAGAAGGTTGCTACATATATGAAAAGACCACAAGTAAGAGCTACAAGACAAACTTCAAGAGCTGCAAGGTAGATTTCAAGAGTTGCATCTTGAGCTGCAAGCCAAGGACGAGATGTTGTCAAAGTTTGACAACACTGGACAAGTGGAGGAGAAAGAAGAGTATGCCATGCAACGAAGACCATCTTCTATCGAAGGTTCACAATCCATGACTTAGGTATACATTGTAAGTGATTTGCCAAGTTCTCTTTGTTTCCATGAAGATGTATATGATTCTTTTGGTGCATTTGAGAAGAATACGGAAGGCATAGGCTTTAACTTGCTAACTAAGATGGGTTATGAAGGAAATAGCCTTGGAATTAATGGCCAAGGTATAGTTAATCCTATGGAAGTGGTAGAAAGACTTCATTATGGAGGATTGGGAACAGTAAAGAGGAAGTTGAAGAATGCTCCAAAGCCGTTGAAGCAAGAGATGCTTCAAGCAAAGAACCTAAACCCTTACAGAAACCACTCAAGCAAAACGATGGCACATCATCTCATGACAATGACAAAGAATCCAAGGCATCTCCAAAAAGAGATGAACATTCCAAAGAAGGAGAGAAGACATCATATCCTCGTCGGTTTTACATCGAGGACAACGATAAAAGGTATAACAAGTATGATTATTCCAATGTATTCTTTGATTATAAGAAAACAGGCCATGTGACATAATTTATGGTACACATATCCATGCACTTTTTGTGGATTGAATAACCATTGTGTAGCCAAATGTTGGAAGATAAAGTCCTTGTACAAGAAGGCCATGTCTACCAAGAAGAGACAAGACACAAAGATCACCGTATCCAAATCAGAATGTAAATAAGGGAAAGAGCTATTGCACTAATTGCAATATGAGTGGACATTGGTTTGAGAAGTGTTGGAAAGTTCATCCATAGCTTCGTCCAAAACAAAGAAATAAATTTATGCAAGCACCTAGAAAGTATTAGAGAAAAGTTGTGTGAGAACCCACAAAGATAAAGGTAGCCGATGAAAGAGTTGATCAAGCTCTAGGAGCTCATGAAGAAGATCAGCTAAAGAAGGAAAATCCATTAGCCTAGTCATGGTAAGAAATGGGTAGCCTTTTTGAATAGTTGGTTACTGCAAATTTTGTAAGCCACGTTTTGTGTATGAGACCCCAAGAAGGGTAAATTGTAAAATTGATAACTTGTTATAACATCACCTATATGAAACACAATGATTTTTATGTCTTCGTCGAGTCATAAAGAGAATGAGACTTGCAAATCAAAGAAATGAGTCAAACTCTGTATGTAGACTTTTGTGGGTCCGAAAGTCCTTTTTTTGGAAAGGCTTGATAAGGAGGATCTCCATAGTTGACAAATGCAGAAGGTCTTCATCATTTCCAAAGATGTCTGAGCAACAAATATCTCACATCGATCTTTCAGATGCAACTTGAACATGGTCGAATGGACTTCATATGCGAAAGATATGGCTTGTTGAAGTAAGGGACATAAAGGCTAAAATCAAATCAAATGATTATTAATTTTTGACGAGTATATGTTTTTTTATTTTTCCTCTCAAATGTATTAGGAAACTAATGGAGAACTAATACGTGGTCTTCTAGTTTCCTAATCTAAGGGGAATGTTGAGATCTTCATTAGAATGTTGAGATTTTCCCTCACCTTATCCCTTGATTTGTGCATACACCCTAATTTGGTGGATCTAGAGAGATCTTTTCTCATTGATATGTTGAATTAGTTCTCAACCATGTAAAGCTATAAAATCCCTTCATTGGGAGAAAAATAAGTAATCTTTTTGTTTGAAGAGAATAAGTAAGGAAGTTTTGTTTGTGCCACTTCATGTGAGAGCCTTAGGTCCTTTTGTTATTAGTAGAAGGTTGCCCAAGATAGGAGAATGAGGCAGATGATGCGAGAATTTAGCTCTTACATTTGTAAAGGAAAACATCTCTTTGCTGGAGAAATTAATGAAGCAGATCATTGATTGATCGAGCCCAGAGATGTAGCTAGGGTGTCTAGTGAACTTTGTTATCAATTATGGTTTGCATATATTTTTATGTGCTTGAATATTAATTTCAGTTGTTGACTTTGAGTTTGTTAATTATGCCAATTTTCATGTTACTAACATAAAATTAAGAATTATGTTAAGTATCTGAAGATGGAGAAAGTTTTCTCATGCCCATTTTCAGATCATTAACATGAGGCACCTTCATCAACTATAGGAAGCGAACTAGAACATGTGCCTTATTAGAAAATTGGGTCAAGTCAATTTCTAAGGTTGGAAAGTCTTTAGCATTAATCTTTGGGTTTTCCTTAAGCTTAGTAATTTCTTTGGAAGGGTGATTGGTCCATTGCTTTCCTTGCCTCGTCTTTGCTAAGATGTCACATCACCAACTTGCATTTTCCTCCTTATTTCCTCTTGGGAGTATTTTCTAGTCAATCTTTCAACCACTTCCATAGGATCTATGCTTCTTTCTTTAATTTGCTTCATTTGGTCATTAGAAACACTATAAGGGGCCTTCGTGACATTGTTCATTCCTCCCACAATATTCATGAAGGTGATTTCACTAGATCCCTCTTCATCCCTATTTGAATTGTGATATATGAATTCTTGGAATAAAGGACAAGTATTAGGATCATGATCTTGCTTGCAAGTTGAACACCAATAATAAGTATCTTCTTCAATCACATTGTTGGTGTTCAAATGGATAGGCACCTTTTGATCATTTCATTTGTGGTTTTCTTGATTTTTATTGGGAAATTTGTTTGGATCTTGGTTTATCCTTGGTTTGTTCCATTTACCCTCGTTTCCTCTAAGTTGATTTCTAAATTGTGCTTGCGCATTTTCCGAGTACCAACCTATTTTTCATTGTTGTGTTATTTTGGACCATGGTGGTTTCCAATCATCTAAGTGCTTTAGTAATTGCCACCAAAGGATCAATGGGAGGTTCATCCACATCTTTCATCTTGGGCTTAAGTTTTGGATGGATAGCTCTAGGATTAGATGAGGAGTCATGTTTCCCGACATACAATCCAATATTTTTCATGTTACAAAGATTCGGTTTTATAATCTTTGAGATAGGTGGGTTTTAGTTGATTTAGGAACATTCTAAATTGACCCTGATAAGCATTCATGCAATACACGAAAATTGTAGCATTAGGGGGAGCATATCCAGTTGGATTTTCCTCAATCAATTTGCCAAATTTAGAGTTAAACTCCTCCAAAGGTCTCATTTGCATTCCTCTTGATGAAATTTATTTCATTCAAAACATACTTAACATCTCTCTTCTCTTGCCATTTATGAAGGAATTTTTTTTGCAAATCTGGAGAGGATTTGATACTATTATCAAGGAGACTTTGAAACCATGTGTAAACATTCCTTTTTAAGATTTGGACAAAAAGTTTGAAAACAACATCAAGATGATGTACATAATCCAAATAGTTCACAACATTAGTGACGTGTTCTAAGGCTGAAACAACATTACCCCCCCTGAATTTAGGCAGGTTTCTATGTTGAGAACATTGTTAGGATGCCCAGGAATGGAAGAGAAGTCAAAAGGTTTGAGTCCTTTTATTAACCAAGGGGTAACCATGAATTGAGGTAAAGGATTTGAAGTATTACCTTTGTTCACAGACTGAATCACTCTCCTCTTTTCCCCGTAATATCTTTCAAGTTCAGGGTTAAAAGTAACAAGTTCTTGAAAGGATGCTCTTGTGGAGTATCCTCTAGGCACCAATTCTCTAGGTGGAGTCGCCAAGTGAGGATAAACTCACCAAATGAAATGTCATTCTTAGCTTGGGTCAATTGGACTTATCCTCATCAACGACACGAAAATGTTACATCTTGAAATGACATGTGTGATTAAAGCCCCAAAGAGTGGGATATCCCAACTGCAACTTAGAGGAGTTACCCACCTTCACCTTGATAACTACCTCTCTACACTGTTGGTTGGATCTTGTCCATATCGAGGGGGAATTCACAAGGAAATGATTGCTAGGATAAATGTATTGAAGGTGGCTAGAAGAGTTAGCCTTATAAAAACTTGAGGTATTTTCATTGCAGTATTGGTGATGGAAGGTTTTGAATACTAGTGCCAGTCCCCAAGGGGAAAATGGAGTCAAGAGGGAAAAACAACAATGGAATATGGGGGAGTTCATAAATGGTTAGGGAGAATTATGTCCACCAACAAAACCTAACATGTTACATCACAATGGTGGAAATTACTATGAGCCTCCTTTTGGTGCTAACTCAAAACAATGATTAATATGGTATTCCCTATACCATGAATAACTACAAGTTCATACTCACTAAATATTCCTAAAACAATGTAACATCCATGCATAAAACAACAAAGGAATGGAGGAAACTTCTCTCACAATATTTCCAATGAGACAAGATTGTCCTTCTATTGCCTTGATAACATATTCTAGTTATTCCACACATCATTGGAAACATTAAAGATAAGAACTGGAAACCACTTACAATTAGAGAAGAAAACCCTTGAACTTCATATTACTCCATCAAAGATATAACATTTAGGGTCCAAAAAGAAAAATGTTCTCATAATCCAACCTTGAGAATGAATGAGAAGGTCGACCCTTATATAGGTTTAGCCTTGTCTCTTTTTACATTAAAATATTCTTAAAACCCTAGATCTCCTAATAAATTACTAATGAATTTGTAACTTCTAACAAATTTCATAAAAAGTGGTCAAAATACCACAAGTACAATGCACAAGATAAGGTCCCCCTTTTTCTCTTTCAAAGGTGGACCCAACATTCATCAATCCAAATGGCATCCTAAGGTATTTGAATGCTCCCCAAGGTGTAGTCAAATATGTTTTTAGTCTATCTTCCTCCTTGACCAACACTTGATTATAACCCAAGAATCCATCCAACATAGATAACATTCCAGCCCCAATGACCCTTTGTAACAATTTTCTCGTGTTGGGGAGTGGGTAATATCTTTAAGTGAAAGTTGGTTAGGGTTTCTAAAGTCAACACAAAGCCTTATCTCACAATTTTTCTTCCTAACCATAACCAAATTGGCTACCCAGTCCAAGTGTCTTACAGGGGTAATGATTTTTGCTTCTAACATCTTTTCTAACTCTTTCTCAATGATAGGTGCTAAATTAGGGTTAATCCTTCTTAACTTTTGCTTGAGATGATTAGCACATTCCTCAAGAGGTATGGTATGTAGGATCACATCTTTGTGATAAGCCTTTAAGTCATCATATGACCAAGAAAACACATCCGTATACTCTCTCACCAAGTTTTCAATGTCTCTTCTTTCTTGCAAAGTTTGATTTTTACCTAACTTAATGATTTTTGGACTGAACTCATAACTAATGTCCAACTCTATGTAGTCTTTGGGATCATTCACTTCCTTCTTCTTCTTAAAGATATCATTTCAAAGTCTCATTCTAAAGGAATAAGGCCAAGGAGGTACTTATTGTATCCTAAGCTTTTTATCCCTTGAGTCTCATCACCTTCGCATCTCCAATTAGCATTTGAATTAACAAATTCATTCAAGTTATTCAAGAACCTTAAGAGTTGGGAATCATCATGAAAAACTTACCAATGCTCAACATTATTGGGAACATATGGCCTAAAGACTATTTTCAATTTTCCTTCTCCCTTCAATAAGCTTTCACAAGGTTGCAAGGTAGAGGTTGCTACAACTAGACTATCAACCAAGGATTTATGTTATCTAGGGATTGGCTCACTAGAAAATGCATCAAATAACTCAATAGTGTCCATAGAACATGCCCATAGTGCCTTAAACTCTCATTTTTATCCCCAAAACAATTCTTCACTTGTTGGACCACAAGATCAAAACCTTAGGACTTTGATACCCATATCTCTCACTAGCTCAAGGCTTAAAATCAAGGCTTCATATTGAGCTACAATATTGGTAGAGTCAAAATCTAATTGATAATCATAATTAAGTTTCTCCCCTTTGGTAGAAGTGAAAACTATCCCTACATTGAAACATGTCCCAAAACAAGCCCCATCAAAGTTCATCTTCCAAATTCCTTTGTTCTCATACTTATGCCTCTCTTCAAGGTTCCCTTTATTGATGTTTTATTCATTAAGTATGAATACATCAATTGAAAGGGTTAAATTATGACTCAAGATTTCAAAATTTATAGGGCTATCTTCTATAGCATTGATAAAGTCATTCATTGGCTCGTTGGGATCCTCTACATGATATCTCCTAGGCACTTCTTGATACATGTTTAATTGACATGATTTGCTAAAGTTCACACTACATTACTTCTAAAAAAATTTGATCTATTGTCATAAGTAAATAACAAGAAGTTAATGTGAATGATATGCTTTATAAATGCCAAATTTGTGGTCTAAATTTTTGAAAATTGGTTTAATATATAACTATTACAATTATTAGATTTTGTATGGCTCTCAAAGTGCATTTAAATCTTATTTAACATTCTGGAAATTGCCTTGTTGTTTATCATTGCTTATGGAAATTGAATGTGATGGTGATAGCATTAACTAATAACTCCTAAGATTGTGAAATCCACAATAAGCCATTTTGGTTGAACTGACATAAGTCACTACAACTCGAGTGGACATCTTAATAATTTTGTGTGACACCCTCTTACAGAGATCTTTATCTCTCCAAGAGGGCCTCATTCAAGTAAAAAATTTCATAAGCTAATCAATTCTAATCATCACCATTAATAACAACTACTGAATTGGGGCAATCAACCATCAAATTTAAACTAGTCTTACCATTTACTTGTTATGGTACATTGCTGATTTTGTTTTACAAAATTTATGTCTCTTATGTCCATGATTCTTTCATCTTGAGAAAATTGTTATGAGATAGTTTGCGCATTGATCAATTTCACTTTTCAATTGCTAAAGTTATTTTGTGGGATGCTTAACTTGACAACATAGTTCTAGATATTTGATACAACTAAACATCCTAGACTATCATAGACTTGATAGGGAATCCTCCCTTGTCCTTGTAGTGGCCTAATTGTGGGAAGACTCAAACTAAGGTGACAATGGTATTAGTCTCATGAAGTTGCATTTCAAAGCACTAGTGGATTGGGGCTTTGCCATTAAAGTGCTAAATTGAGTTGTAACACCAAGCAAGTGCTTTGTTATTGAGAAGGTATGACATGTAGATGTGATATTTTGAAGGACATCTAAGCTTCCACACTTTCTTCCACGACCACACTGGATCTCCTATATCCTCTCTAGAGATTGTAACTATATATATCCTACCTTTGGAACATAAATGCTTGTAGGATTATTTTATAGTATTAAGCTATCTCCCTCTTCTTTATTTTTTACATGGTTAGATGTAAGTCTAGTTGTATATGCATCCCATAAAACCGTTTCCTCCCTTCTGAATCATATCATTCCTATGTCCGAGTACATGGAGTTACAAAACATCCGAGCACATGGAGTTACAAAATCATATGACTAAATAAACATAACATGGACTCTAGGGAATCACAAAGCATAACTGTCAAGTATAAACATTAAGAAACAATCAAGCTAGAAATTGGTAAGTGCTCATCATGATCATTGGGGGTAGATCCCCAACCAATCACCAAGGATTCATCATCCATAAGGTACACACAACCATCATTAACAAGATTGGCTTTAACTTCTCCAGGGTTGAACATAAATCAACAATGATTGTCGAACATAAAGGACAACTATTCCCACATTCTCACTTCTCTCAAACCTAGTGATCTATGATGACAAGGAATGTTGTCACGTCCATAAGAATGCATTCACTAGGTCCAAGAAGGATTAGGTGCCTCATTGCTCGTACTATGAAGGCTTCACACCAAAATTCCAACAATTCTTATAAATGGTCCACCTCCCTCTAAATATTTTGCACTTGTATAGTAATCTATAGGGACAAGCCTACATCATTTTTTATTTTATTAGTATTACCAACAAAAATGCATGCACATGTGAAATTAAGATCTCTTCCATTATATACTCAATTTAAAATAAAAACAAGTGTAAACCCATCATTGTTTAAAAGCATTGAGATTAGGATGTTTTTTTGTTGGTTGTTGTTATGGAAAATAATTAAAATAAATAAAAGATTATGATTGTGGTTATTTTTCATTTAAACATATAGATGGATATGACATGATTATGTTTTCCACTCAGAGCTCTCTCTCTATAATGGATTATGCATGAGAGAGAGAGAGATTTTGCACATGTTGTTGTTATAAGAACCCACCTAAACCTCTTTGAAACACATTTTCATATTAACGACAAGCAAGTATATAAATTCAAATCACTTTTGGTAAAACAAGCCTCATTCCAATTAACTCTATTAAACATATAGAAAATGACAAAAAAAATTGGTGATGGGGGGGAGAACATTGATCTTATTAATTTATTACAACAATGTGAATACCTAACTTCGATCTATTCTGCCTCCTTTACCATAGCTCTTGATCCTTTTTCCCTGGCCACACACTTTGATACATTGTTGATGGTGATATATAATCTCTTGTGTCGCATGCAGGGATCGAGCTATAGATTCTTAAGTCTCCATTGAAGATCCTATGCATCTAAGGAAGTAAGTTGAAACTTCCTCTCAACAACGAGGATTTGGATTTGAGCTTTGAGTTGCTTTTGCTTTCTCATAATTCTCTCGGTGCTTGGTGACTTGGTATCACTTTTAGTTAGAATAATAATATTATTTAAAATTATTATTATGAAGAAAAATCATTATATATATTATTATTATTATTAAATTATTAATAATCATATTAAAATTATTATTATAACTTAATAATAATAAATTTTCTGCCAATTTAATAATTGTAAAAATTATTACATTTATTAAAATACAAAAAGGTGAAAAAAAAGTCAAGAAGATTTTCCCTGGGAAGAAATTGAAAGAAGACAAAGGAAAAGAAGAAATCAAAAGTCTAAAGGAAAACCAACTATCGTTAAAGAACACCAGAAGTCAGAAATTATGGCAAATTCTAAATCAAAGTTGCAATCCCAACTACAAGTAGCATTGGGCAAAGTAGAACATTATAAAAAAACCAATGATCGTCTACTATTAGACATGACAAAGCTGGATATTTCTAAGGGATTAATAGAGCAGGAGAATCATTATCTAAAAAGACGTATTGAGAGATTATCTACTCAAATTGAGGAATTAATGAGTAAAAAATATCACAATCAAAATCTACAAAACCAAAAAATCATGAAAGAGGCAGTCGAGAATAAAGAAGAAATAAAACGATTAAATAAAATCATCAAAGAAAAAGATGAAAAAATCACACAAATCCATAAAAAAGTAAGATGCCAAGAAACAAAAATTTGTGGTCTTCAAGAATAGATTGAGCAAGTCCACCAGAAAGAGGACGACAAAAAAAAGGCACACAAGTTGGAAATTACGAAAGTCAAAAGAAATATATCGACTAAGAAATCATAATAAAATATTAGTTACAGAAATCAATAAGTTAAAGAGCACCAAGAAGGCATACAACTCGAATGAAGACATAGAAGGAAAAGTCCTAGAAAAGCAAGAAGAAAATCAATGCCTTCTGAATCTTACTAAAGAAGTTAAGGAGCAACTTAAGAAACACAAAGATGAAGAAAAAACATAAGAATAAATAATTAAGAAGATTCAAAGTGAAAATAAGCAATTAGAAAACAAGTTAAAAGGTATACAGAACAAAACATCAAAGTCCTTAGAAATACAATTTATGGAAAAAAGCACACATATTGACCCAGTTCAGATCGTCACTCTAGATGTCGCTATAGTAAAAGAGAAGCCTACACAAATATTAATCCAAAGAGACACCAGAAACTTGATAAGAGAAAATGATGTTGAAAAAACTCCCTATCGACATCCAAACCATAGCAGTCGGTATCTTAAGAATCATACACAATATATAGAAATCACTGACACCCATGCACTCAACTCTCATGATGCAAGTTCACTTATAAAGTGTGACGTTCAACAAAGAATCAATTTGGGGTGGATTGACCCGTCCACATATCAAAAGTTATGCTCTACACTCATGAGTTCGTATCGACTTGTGTCGTCAGCCAGAACATTGCACAGAACAATGTGACTACATTATAAGGCTTTGAGGACAAATCCTTTCTAAGAGAGTGGCACTGTAACAAATATAAAATAATATATTAATAATAGTTTATTAATTACCAAGTGAAAGAGTGTAACCCTTCACTACACATGCTCAAGCCTATAAAGGCGAGCCTCATTGTAAAATCTTATCATCTTATCTTATCAAATATACTTTATTATGCATACATGGATTATTTATTTTATTTACATTGGGTTTTACCATAAGAAAACAATATCTTATTGTTTCACATGAGGAGGAGGTCGTAGGGCGAAGGGGGATCCCAATCAACTCTCACTCGACCATCTAACTGAGGAGGATGTCATGGGGTGAAGGGGTGGAAACTAGTAGGGCATACAAAATATCTAGTACATTTAATTAACATGAATATTTTTGACCTAATCTTCTAACCAAATCATTGGGGAAACCCTTAGAGTCATTTTAATTAATGACCATCATCCAATCATCTTTTTAGGGTATTCAGTGAATCCTTATGCTTTTTAAGTGTCCCATTAGTCATTTCCTTAATGATTTGAATTTCCCAACGAAGCCTACACATGGCACCTTGTCATTGATACATGTATCTTATTGTTATTGGTCCACTTGTTCATTTAGCTGACAAACATTACTTAAATTTTAATGCTTCGAGGGTTTATAATATTTAAAGAAAAGTGTGGGCATGGCATGATTTAATTAGTCTATGTGGTAGTATATAATTATTCCTCATAATAATTGGGACATCAGGCTATTGGGGCATTGAGTTTCTGACTACAAAACCTTGAGAAGTTCTGGCAGAGTTGACCAACTCCATTTACCTAAAAGTGGGACCGGTACTTGGGAACTTTTTAGGCAATGCAACATCAAAGTATTTTAATATTAGGGGTATAGGAAGGAATATAATAAATGTAATGACCTTCCTATCTTATCCTAATGCTTTTGGATCCAAATATATTTAGTAAAGCTGGAACCAACTTCAATCCCAATTACACTATAAGATCTAGATAAAAACCCATCGTTAAACACTTGGAAGCAATTTGGAAGAGAGGTAAAACAAACTTGAATGCACAGAAGTTATATGACATAACCATAAATAAAAAATGAAGTAATGAACATGATGGCTGATATTTATAAAACCTACAAGATCCCGTGAGAATATACCTACAAGATACGAATGGCCTTCAACATGACATTAATTCCATCTTGATGTAAGGCTTCCTAGAAAAGTAAAAGTGGTACCCAAAAAAGGGTAACAGCTTCAGAATATAGTTTTTGAATCCATCCTTGGGCTTATTTTGGATGATATTTGCATGGTCAACCATCACCTTATAAAAACCTTCCACAAATGTATTCCACATGTAATCCCTAATGAAAACACATGAACTATCCCATGAGTATTATCACATAGCAAGGGTTATATTATTAGTGATCTTATGCCCATTTAAAGCTCATAATAAAAATTTTTACTTGCCCTTTTATATGCATTATTAATTTTCATCTAACTTGGACTAGATTCTAGGCATTACTCATTAATTTAAGTAGATTAAAGACACATTTATTTCAAATATAAAATGGTGTATATTCTCTCTCTTTCGTAACAGTCGTTCAATTGTGCTTTGCAATCCTATTTTTGCACGAGTCTATATCCCAATCCCATTTATACATGTTGGTTCTTGTGTTTATAAACATTTGCATTATTAGCTTTCACATTGCTTGCACACATTTTATCTCTGGAAGTATATGCACACCATACATTTATTATCATAGTTTAAAAAGGCTACCACATATGTTTTCTTGAACATCTTGGAAATTTTTTTTGTTGTCATTGACTGGTTAGAGTTTTAATCATGATTTGGGATAACTTGCCTAAGATGTTTTATTAAATCAAATATCTATGTTGATGGCCAAAATTCTAGATCTTAGCGTCCAGCTCTCTTTCTCTTATGCACACATCTATGTTACACTAGGATTAAGCCTTCGATGACGAGCCTTTGTCTCCATTGTAGTTTGTTGATATTCTGAGGGCATACCTAGATAATATGATAAATACACCTTTGTTGTATGCTATGATTTTTCGTTTGGTGATGATCCCTTTTTTAGTATTTAGTGATGGCACAAGGGCATGTCTAAGTGACAAAGAGCAACAAACATTTTTTGAAAGAGTCAATTCTTAATATTATAGATTCATGGATAACTTCAAGTTTGTGCAAATATATTGTAAAGTGTATTTGTTACCTATTATACTTCCACTCATTTCTAATCATTACTTCACTCTGATGTAATTTATAGGACAACAAAAAGTCAAAGGAAAGATTGGTTTTCCCAACACAAAAACTTTTGAATTGTGTCATCCAACCCCCTAAACAAGAGGTTTCATTATTATTCAAAAACATCATAGAATAAGTTTGAATCTTGTAGCTTCTGTTGAATCATCAAGGCTGGGTACTCTGACTAGGGAACTATGCCAAGGACTATCAACCTTGTAAAGAGTTAGTTAATGTATTGACAAGAGCTTTTAGAATTATATGTTTTTGCATATTCATATTTGAAATTAAAATGGATAAGTTAAACGCATGTTACTTATTGGGTNACACAAAAGGCTACAGTCTAAGTTTCAAGTGAAGTGGCTGTGTCCATGAAACTAACTTTAGGATGGACTACAGGCTTTCACATATTTGAGGGACTAATGTTTGTTTCCATAGAACTTACTACATCGTAGAAAAATAGCAGTTAGATAGTTTTTAGATAGAGAATAACTATTGAGATTTCAATATTTAATACTATCCCATGGAGACTTCCATATGGCTGCTATGGCTAGGTCTCCTAGTTTGGTTTCCCCGCTAAGTGGCATCCTGGGCTAGTCCTCATTTGTCAGCCCATGTGAACCACTCTAAGAAGACAATAGTGCATCATATGTAAAGTAATAGATGGTTAATTCAACCTACACAAATCCATCAAGTTAATGGAATCTAAGGTACTTCTCCATCCCTAGGAGTCATGTTTCGGCCTTTAGGTTTAGCTGTTGTTTAAACTTGGTGGCTTTTGATTGTGAAGCCCCGATCATCAATTTGAGTTTGCTTTTGAGTCTCCCCTCCGACGTCTCCTGTTCAACTCTCCTTTGTTGTCTTATTTATAGGGGTGCTTGTCCTCTAAGATTGGGCAACCTTTCCTCTACATCTAGTATTTTCTCATCTTCACCATGTTCGAGTACCTGGTTATCCATTCTAGCCGCGAATTGGCTACTTCGTCTTGAGCTTGAAGGCGGTCATGGATTTGATGCAAGGTGCCTTGGAGCTGGAAGTAGTTGCTCTTGTTGGCCCCGAGACAGAGGTTTTTAGGAGTAGGCATGGTTCTCCACCACATTGGAGCCATTTTCATCCCCATGCTAACCTCTTCCATCTCTTCGCCCTCTGTAACCCTGGTCGCTTCTACCTACGCTACCACCCTTGTTTCCCCCACGCATTACACAAGGCATCCTGCAACTAGTTCATGGGTTCACTTACTATTACCATCTCGAGCATAGAAACTGCACTCTGATCCCATATGTAACATCTATGATTCCCATCCAATAAAATCTATAATTATATTTTCTTCACTGATGACTTAAGGAAATATAATGCTAATTGTTGCAATTACAAAGTTAATTCCATTTGTTTTTCAAATAATGCCAAATCAAAATAATAGATAAATGTTACAATTTCTAATATAATTTAATTTGTTTGTCAAATATTAGATAAGGCATATAATTGCTCAATAATACAATTACAATGCTAATTCCATTGGTTTCTTAAATATGATCTTGACACCTCAAAACCAATTTCGACTGAAGTCAAGAGTTAAGAGTGTAGGGGGTTTTCAAGACATGCATACAAGATCGTACCATGTGTACCTATACAAGTATGCCACCTTCTGTTGTCCTGACATCCAGGTCTTAAAGCTTCTTATTAGGTCTCATGAGTTTACGCATGAAGTTGGCTCGGTTCTTTTGTAACATCCTTTATGCTGACATGTATGAATTGAATATGATTGAAATGGACAAGCTATGTCTGGATCACAACTATCCTTGCATATATCAATCATAGAAAAACACTTTTACCCCTTTACACATCAAGATATAACTCCATCACACTTCATTCTACTTCACATAATCCAATAATCTATATATAATGGTTGAAAGGAAAGTCAGAAGGTAGGCGTGATTAGGCATATTTATTATTGATAGGTCCTGCAATATACAAGGTTATGCCTCCTTTATTCCTGGCCTTCCTTCCTTGAAGTGGTAATTTAAATACTAAAAAATGGCCTATCAGTCTAGCCTTAAATAGATTCCCATGTTGGACTTTAAAATGCCACTTTAAGAAGGCACGCATGGAAACAATTGTCGAGGTGAGATCAAGGGGATATGCTTGGGGGACCTTAAGATGTGTCGGTTGAGAAATATCAAGATGCCCCTCCTTTTGTAAGTTCCTCTATTTCTCGTGGAAGTGGGTGAACAACCCTGCTGGTCCTCATCCAGCTGTACTTTCCCTCCCTGCAACTTGTCCCCCTCCACCTCTCTTTTTGGGATTGAAAATTGCTTGTCCACATCGGGAAAGGGCCCCTACCCCAATAAGTAACTTTGGGATAACCTTACCTTCTAGCTAACTCTTTGAGGGGATTTGATTCTCTTGATTCTTGGTCAACCCGATCAACCACTTAGGTTGGTTATACTGAATCTGGTGTTGGATTTAGTATATATACGTAACCATCAACGACTTAACCACCTAGTCCTGAAGCTACCCTTTACTATGCCTTAGCCTTTGCTACCTTCTAGAGCCCATGCTCTATATGGGTCTAATATGGATATGGGTCTCTAAATATAAGGTATGTTGGAAAATATGTTGCTATTTATGGGTATCTATCTCGCTCACAAAATGGAACAGGAAGGGGTGCTACATACGTTGGTGGATAAGTTGGATCTATAGAAAGGGCTGGTCCTCCATCTCTAACTCGAGGGAACAATGTCTGTCTCTAATACCTATGTCGTAGCTACTAGGCATGCTTAATATACTAGGTCTCAATCTATACAAGAAGGAACTAGATCTTTATAACGATAAGGAACTCGAACATCTGCTGCTAGACCTGTAACTGGTACTACTTCTTATGGGTCTACTATTGTTGGATTTGCTAACACAGATGCTGGTCTTTCTACTTTTTTTGTTCCTTTGATCAGACTGACTGGCTGAATGGCGTGGCATATCTCGCACAACACGTATCTGGGAATGACCAAAAACCGCATATGGTGATAGTATGGCGGGAATACCATTATATAGTGAATTCCCGACATGAGTGACTGGGTGAGTAACTCTAGATTGAAAAGGAAGCAAGTACAAGATACCTTCTCTGGAGCATGATTGAAGGGATCGATAATGAGGGTAATTGTATATGATATGGCCCCAAGGGGGCATATATGTAGGTAAATGTATGTAAATGTATATGTAATAGGGTTTACCTAATAAAAGTGCCACATGTGCAATGAATTGGAGTATGTATATATAGAAGGGATGTATTAATTATAAAAAAAGATATCAATTTGATATATGCATGTATTTGGGTATTTGGAGGAGGTTCTCCTACTCTTTAAGGAGTTATTGTGTAACTCATCTCTTATCTATATTGGTCTTTTTATCGACATTACATTTTATGTACATGAAATGTACTCTATTTGATTACGATATCCCAAGGATTTGATTCATAACATTTGGTATCAAATCATATGGTCTTGGGGTTGGCTCCTTCAAAACAAGTCATTTGGAAATTTTCACTGTAACATTTTTTTGGGATGTTTCAAACAAAAAAATTTGTAGGTACCTTAGGAAATAAGGAAAAGAAATTGTTCTCTTCAAGTTTGGAGTTATAATCTATGGAATTTAGAGTTTTTGAGTTGTCAAAAAACTAGTCTCAAATAGGTGTTTTGGATAAAATCGTTGTATTTGAAGCTTGCAAATCCCAACTGGAGTGCCACTTGTTGCAAAAAAACATAGAATAACCATAGTGTTTTTGGTAAAAATGCCATAAGAAGAAGAAAACAAAGACATATGGTTGGTTATACAAGTTCGCTCTCCTAAAATGGTCAAAATCATCAAGTTTTGGGGAAAGTTACCATAACCATATCTAATCTCATCAAAATTTGGTAATACTTGTGGATACTACATGATAAAATTTTATTCTTAAAGTGGCCACAATTTTAGAGTCGCATTTATAGGAAGGCGAACCAACAAGACATGCACCAAATCAGGGTTTTAAAAGGCATGTTAACTTAAATTTAGCATAATTTTTAATTGTGATGTTTGTTTGAGATGATTCTAAAGTTGTCAGAAATAGGAAACACGTGAGAATATATTGGAAACAAGATAATAACTATTTTGGATAATAAATTTTAATACGGTGAATTTATAAGTTATGGTTTTGGCTACATCCCAAGTAACAACTAATGACAATACCTAAACTTAGTGGAGGTGAAGATTACATTGATGCTATAGAATAGTTGAGGATGACGAAGGAAAAATGTACAAGTCCTTTTGATTCAGGATTTCATTTTTATGTGATGCTAAAGTATGGCGGTATAGTCTTCATAAATATACAAAACAACACTCTAATTGGGATGCATTTGAAAACATCTTCTCAAAAAGATGGTCCAGGGCCTACAAATTTGAAGAGATGAATAAAACTCAAGAGTGAATGAAAAAAAACTGACGAATAAGGGTGATGATTTTTTCCAAGATACAATCCCTCATTAAGGAGCTTCACAAATTGAAGCAAAGAAAAAAATAAAAAAGGAAAGTGGGAGAATGATAAGTCAAGGAGTAATTGAAAAAGAAGGATGAGGAAATAAGCACACTACAAACCCATAATAAACAATTACTAGATGAAGCCAAGATATTGAAAGAAGAAAAGAAGCATGGTCAAAATCAAGAAAAACCAAGGATCTTGGATGAAGAGACTAAAAAATCACTTGAAGAGGAAATTTGCAAGAAGTTTGAAGAATCTCTAAAGGTGGATGAGGTGAAATAAAAAATGCACTCTAGAATTGAAGAAAACGAGAATTTGATGGATGTCATTACTTGCAAAAGTCAAAAGGAGAAGGAGAGCGAGATTCTAGAAGGGAAATAGAAAATTCTTGAAGAAGTTGAGCTCCATATTGAATATGCACATTTCAAATATGAGGGTATTATCAGAAAGGAAATATCAAGGAAATATCAAGCATAGATGATAGAGGATACTATTATTTTTGAAAATAATATTAATGAAATGGGAGTGCAAAATCAAGGGAAACCATATCAACACCCTCATTACCAAGAAAAATAAAGAAGGCATACATCAACACTACCAATGAATAAAATGGAATAACACACAATATTTATAGAATGAGGCATCACAAAACCATTATTCGACAATATATTATTAGAGACTAGAAACTGCAACAAATTGGAGAAGCCACAACAACAACACATGGAATTAAAGGAAACAAAATTATGTGACAATAAAAAATCAAGGATTAAGATTGAAAATAATAAAATTTGGATGGATGGATCATCATCAGTGTCAACAAGAAAGAAGGGATATAAGGAAATCCTCTTACTTGGTTTAATCTCATGTAAATCCATCAACTGCAAGTCTTTGAGGACAACACTTTTCAAAGGATGGTAAATGATATGAGCCAAGTGAGGGTGTATATGGGAGTAAGTGTGCATGATATGATACCAAGTGGGGAATTTATGGGGGTAGATGCGTGTAAATGTATATGTAATAGGGTTGGCCTAATAAAAGGGCCACATGTGCAATGAGTTGAAAATGTATCTATAAAAGACATGTTCAATTATTGAAAAATATGTGAATTGGATGTATGGATATATTTGGGTATTTGGAGGAGGTTCTCTTACTATTTAAGGATCTATTGTGTAACTCATTTATCTTATCCATTTTGGAGTTGTTCTCCACATTAAAATCTTCTATACATGGTGTGTACTTTGCCTGATTATGATATCATAAGGCTTTGGTTCATAACACAAGAACTAGTAAAAAATTGGGGTGATGGCTGATAGGACTTTAAATATTGTGCTAAGGTGGAATAAAAACTAGAGGAAGAAGATGAAGGATGATACATGGTGACTACGTATTGATTACATATCCTTGAAGAAAATCACCACAAATAATCGATACCCAATACCCTAGGTTGATGATCTTCTTGATCAACTTAAGGGTTCCAAGTTCTTTAGTAAGATTGATTTGAAGTCAAGTTACCACCAGGTCCTGATTGAGTAGGACGATGTATGGAATACAACCTTCAAGTATAAATAATTCCCTTTTGAGTGGTGGTTCATGCCTTTCGGATTGACTAATGCTCTAATAACATTTATGAGGATGATGGATGATATATTGCACTCATTCACAAGATCTTTTGTGGTTGTATATCTAGACGACATTCTCATCTTCAACAGAACTTGGGGGGAAACACTTGCATCACATTCAACAGATCCTTTGTACCTTGCGCCAATACAAATTATATGCCGATTTGGATAAATGCTCATTCGACTTAGATATAATTTAGTACTTGGGATACATCATGGATTAACATGGGGTGCATGTGGACCCAACCAAGATGAAAGTTAGTTGTGATTGGATATCCCCAACATATCTAATAGATATTCACATCTTCTTGGGCCTCACAAAATCTTATTGACACATGTTTGTGTTGGGGTTCTTTCATATTGCTTGGCCCTTAAGCCAAGTGACCAAGGGTGGAGCCAAATCCAAGTTTTCTTAAGGTGCATCACAATATAAATCCTTTGAGGATCTAAAGCAATGCCTTTGCTTTGAGTTAGTCCTCAATCTAATAGACCTACAACAAACTATTGAGATTAAGACACATGCATCTAACTATGCTATCTGTGCAGTCCTCACTCAACATGAACATCATGTGGCCTATCATAGTGAGACATTGTTTGATGTTGTTCATAAGGTATCCCACCTATGACAAGGAGATGTAATCCATTGTGCAGGCTTGTTGTCATTTGCAGCATTACATCCTAGGGAAGAAGACCATAATTCACACTAATCAAAAGCCTATGTAGTTCATGCAGACACAAGGAAAGTTATAGAAATATCACCATTAGAAGTGATCCACATGCTTTAAATAGTTTAGAACCACTTATACTATGAAATGAGAACTCGACACAGTTCTCGTTTTTCTCTCTCCTAATTTTAGTAGCTATTTTTACCTTCATTTAAAAAAGGGTTGATACCAGTATCACACATTTTCATTTTAAGGATTTTTTTTGGGCCTTTGGATCATCTTTGTCATTAAATATTATTACTTTCTATTTTCAAGTGTGTGTTTTAGACATTTAACAAAATAACATACATTTAGAAGCAAGTAATATTGAAAAACATATACATTTTGAATTTATTTATTTTTTTAAAATAAGACATTTTTATAGACAAAATAAGACTTTTTTGTTGACAAAATTCTATCAAATTCCAGAAAATAAAGACATTTAAAACCATTTTCAATGGATCTTCATAGATTTTTTTGTATAAAAATGATACTATTTCATACTATATTCCAATATGTTACGATTAACCTAAATTCAAGAAAAACTATACCATATATTTGTAAATAACATATTAAAAACAATNGTTCAAGACATTAAACTAATCAACAATATAATGCAGGCCAAATTCTTCATCAAAATTGGAATTTTCTGGAGCTTGGACTTCCTCAAGGACATCAATGTCCTCTTCCATTGGGTCTTCTATGTTTGCAATATGCCCAAAGTGCTCCTTTACAAACATCCCTCCTAATTGGGGTTGAGGCTCTTTTGACATCTTCTCCATAAGTGTTTCACTAAAATCTCCTTTCTTCAAACCAACTTCTTGCAATTCATCTGGAAGAACTTAAATAGCATTAATTATTTTCTTGATGTATTGCATTGTAGTGGATCATTATCAATTGATATGCAATTTCTTCCTTTATGTAAGGAGCATGTTATTGTTGTACGTAATCACCAAAAGCAAAAAAATAGTTAAGACAAATATCATAAAGAAGCATACTTACAAAAAAAATATTGAATAATAAAAAAAACAATAAAATTGAAATATGCTTCCATACGTAATATTTGAAATTTTACCTGAACCCGAGAACAAATCTAAGACCCAATTTCCTTCTCTTGAAAATGTATCTATCAGATAATTAATTAACATGTGTGGATTTTGATAGATATTATAATCACTCACTTCAAATCATTTTTCTTAATATGTCAAATTTTTAACCACAACATTATAAGTCAACATTTGACTATATTTTCCTTCACTCTTTTCATTGATTAAAAGAGATTCATAAGTCTCATCTTTTGTCCAAGTTTCAAGTTGTATGTTTTCAATATCATTAAAAAATGGATCACTGGTGGAGCTACGAATATTAGGCTTTTGCATGTAACCAAAATAAAAAGGAATGTAATTAACTTATCAATAAATATAATTGATTTATAAATTCAATAACTTGATAATATAGTGCAAATATATTACCAATAAAGTTGCTTCCTTGTTTTTTCTTTACCTTTAAAGAATGTCAACAACCCCCCTAATTGTGTGTCAGAATGGAAAACAACGAAGCTACATAGTGGCGATGTTGTGACATCAAGAAATCTCGAAACCACTTTATTGAATGATTGGTAAGTATAAGGCTCACAATCATAAGTAGTGTTTAAGATATTGTATCCATGAGGGATATCTGCAATAACTAGGGCTTACTCCTTCTTAGGAACAATTTTTGCAATGTCTATACAGTCATCTAAAATGACTTTATATTGCATAGTGTCAATCCCATTTCAAATATAATGATCAAGTGTACAATCAAGTTCAACGTTTACAAGACACTGTCTCCATATGTACCCCTTTGGCATCTTCAAATGCAAATTTTATCTCTAAGTAATAAAATATAAATTAATTAAATTACCAAAGAAATAATTCAGGATGTATCATAGATCAACATGCCATCATGAATGCAACAAAAAATTGTTTTAAGGTTTCTATTGAGCTTGATTTTGGATAGTGGCATTTGACATTATCCTAACTCTTCTCATTCAACATTATAACCATCTCCTTTTGTATTTTCATGTAAATCTTGTGCTAGATGATGAAACCATAAATACTGTTTACAATCATATATAATAATACAACATAATACTTACAACACAACAAAAATGTTAAGCTCAATAAAAATACTTTGTAACATAAAAAAATCAACTTGTCAAATTCATTGCACATTTCCTCCATGGATAATTCACTTGACTTTACCCGTGACAATATTGTAGCTATTAGTGTTTCATCCTTCACACCTTGCCTTGTTCTCCAAGGTGTAATAGTCATATGTCCTGGAAAGTTCTTGACGTTAGGACCTGACTTACCACCGGTCCATGGAACAACTTTACTTTTTTTTTACTTTTTGATTTTTTATGCCAATATTCTCCCACAAGCTAAATATGTCCTCAATGAAATCCCATGTTTTCCCTACTTTAAATTCTAACTGGAAATATCCATCTATAACTTTGAATGCATCACTAACTTTGGCATTTTTTTGTTTCAAATTATCCTCTTTAATAGGGATACCTATTTCTAGACAAGATTGTTTCCGAAAACTTGCATCAACTTTAGATTTATCCCCACTGCATATTTGCAAAAAATCATTGTGGATTAATTCAGCCTTTGAATAAATGTCACAGTCATCCTATATTCACTATCTGTGTTATGATACCATGCCAACAACTTTGCTTCTACATCTGTTAAACTGACATAAACAATGCATTTCACTGTTTCAAAAATATGGTTATTGGGATATTCTTGCATCAACTCTCGTCTTTCCTATGTAGAATGATTCCCCCCCAAGAACATACTATTTGTAATGAAAACTTCTTGTTCGGTCAAATTCATCTCTAATAGGAACATCTCTCCGGTCAACAAGCACTAGGTAGTCAACCACATGTGCATAGGGATTGTGCCTCATCAATGCTTTCAAGTTGTGAATACACAAATGATGTGGTTTTCTAATTCTAAATTAATCTTTCCCTTTTATGGGTCTATAAAGTTGATTCACATTCAACTCAAATGTATGTCCATTGTTAACCAATTTATCCCTCCGTAATCAATCTCGAATGGCATTTTGTGTTGACTTGACAATGCCATCCTCTAGATTAGCACCTGGAGAAATGATTTCCCTAAATCAATAATGAATTCATCAAGAATTGAAACACCCTCAACCATATTTCTTGTATGATATTGATTCTTACTCTTACCAGCAGGAGTAGCAACCTCATTGGCAACAATTTCAACATGTTCACTTGGCGAGATGAAGATTTAAATGTAACCTTTCTAGGTACCTTATTTGATTGTCAGATTTCCTTTCCTCTTTGTGCTTGTACTTCTTCAGTTTGAACATTTGACACTTGTTTCTTCTTGTCCATTTTGAAGAGCGACATTAATGACATCCATAGGATTGCCCTGTGTATAATAAATTCCATTCAACATGTTCGAAATCAACCTAGCAAAATCCTGCAAAATAAAAAAAATTATGGTATTAAATCTATTACATTGTGATATCCAAGTTATAAGAAAAACAATTTAGAAATAATCTCAATATTGAAACTTACTCTCCTGCTTTCAATATCATGCACAACCCTTTCACAGAAGGGTGTGAAAGTTTCTTGAACATTATATTTTGAAACCTTTAAACAATATCGAATTTTGGTAAAGGTATTAGCTTGTTTCACTTGTGCATAGACAATTTATGTACTCTACATCACACATATATCTCTCAACAATACCAATGAATGGTAATATGATTGAAGAAATGGAAATGCAATAGAATATAAGTGAATACTATTTGCTTTTCCTTGATATTTTCCCTTCAGATGCCAAGAATAATGTATTTTGTCTTCTTCTACCGCATATTTCCATTCTCTAGCATTCTTGATTTTTAATTACTCAAAGGTCAAAACTTTATCTCGAGGCTCAACATTCTCAAATACCTCAACAGTTTTTTTTGATGCAATCATCGCCACTCTTGATCCATAAACGTTCACATATATCTTTCATGATGCCATTCTCCCTATATCCAAAATGTACAAATTGAAAATATAATCAACAAACATTCATAAACTAAAAAAAATCAACATCAATAGTCACTGTATTAGAAATTTGTTGAAAAAAATTAACCCTCTCAACTTAACCCCCTACCACTAACATTACATTAAAAATAAAAAATAAAACCCTATTAACCCCCCCAAACATTACATTAAATTAAAATTAACAATATTAAACCCCCTCCACCCCTCCTAACTTCTCCCCTAACATTACATTAATTTTGTTTTAAAATGAACCCCCCCTCTAAGCATCTAAACCCCCTTTAACATTACATTAAAAGAAATTAACAAATTAAAACCACCCCCCGTAACTCCCTAAACCCTTTGCAACATTACATTAAAGAAAATTAAATCCCTTCCTAACTCCCTAAACCCTCCCCCAACATTACATTTAAAAAAAATTAACCCAAACGAAAACATTATATTAAAAAAACAAACCCCAAAAAATTTATATTAAAAGCAATTTAATTTTTTTAACCCCCCTAACTACACCCCCAAAGACATTGATGAAAAAAAAAAAATTCCCTCCCCCTCCCCATCGTTTCCTCCTCCTCCACCCCACCGTTTCCTCCTCCTCCACCCCTGTCACTCCCTTACCCCCCGCCCCTCCACATCCTCCCTCCTCCCTTCCCCCCCACGCGCTCCCTCCACCTCCTCCCTCCTCTCCTCCCCCCTGCGACTCCCTTCCCCCGTGCCCTCAACCTCCTTAAATTTGAATTATTGTGGCATTGATCTTCAGGCAATGAGTGCAATTGAATTGTGTTATTGTGCAGTGGAATGGAATGCAAAATACACACTGGAAAATACAAATTTCACATAAAACAGATAATAATTGCTCAGTAAAATTACACTATTATCCTAATTAATTCCAACAGTATACATGAATGATACATAAAGGAGAATTCGAATAATGTGGATAGTATTCGAATCTAACAACTCAATACTGACTGGCTGGCTAACTAGAAGTGTCTAAATAACTATCGGAGATCACTAGTCTAACTCCAAATGTCTAATTCAGTCTCTCAATCAGTTAAACTAGTTAAAATGATGAGGTAGGTGAGAAGTAGGTGAGAATAGGCACCTACCCACATGCATCCATGCAATAGTGTCGCTAACTGAACTGGAAGACATCTAACTGAATGTAACTGGAGCATAACTTAGTTTAACTAGTTACCAACTACCAACAACTGAAGGAGGTTGGTGGTGGCACTCCCAGTGGATCCTAAATTGTAGGGATTGGTCTCAGAGGCACATAAACAGATGCATGAACATGCATTCAGTTGAAGTTAACCTTTATATGTGTTCTCCACACTCTAGTGACTGGTAATGGTGGCACCAATAGCCCAAGTCGACCCAATGGTAATAGTGGACCCAATATTAATTAATGACTCCTAAGTTAGGCAAATATAATCTAATAGACTAAGTATGGACAAGGGAGGATTATAAATCCTAACACCCCCCCCTTAATCCTAATTTGGACAATTGTGGGCCCTGGTAACAAGGTCAAAAGTCACCCATTACAATCTAAAAGAATTAAAAAAAAATGTTGCTTAATAAATTGAGGAAATAGGGGAAAACCTCATGGCAACCCCCCCCTCAAAACAAGCAGGAACATGAAATACAAGCTATTATTAGGAGAAAAAAAACTTCCTCTTTGGGAAATAACTTGCAAAAAACTCTGCTGCAATTTTCAACACTATGCAACAACATGGTTCTTTTATGCAACAACATCCTAAAGTTGTGCATGTGAACCTTTCAATTTCCTTCTGATCTGATGGATGTAGTATGTGTTTCTTCTTGCTGGAGGAGGAAAGGAATGATCAAATTTCTTGTTTTGTGGGCCAAGTGATTGATCATTCGCTATCATCAGGTAGCAGTTTCCTGGAACCTTGTTGCACCACTCTGTAGGGAGTGAATCTGTGTGAGAGAGGGAAACATGCTCATTCTGATACTGGGACCTTGTACTCCTTCTATCTTCTAGATTCCCAGCAACATCCCTAGCTGCAACAATGAGATTTTGGGCCCATCTAGGCTTAGGCCTTTGGTTTGGAATGGATGTTGGATCTGGATCTAGAATCTCACGAGGTTAAGCCTCCATACCAATATCATGCTTATCTTGTTCCTCTTTATCTGAATATGAAACATGTGACAAATCATCATCATCAAAAGGTAGTGGAAGAGTGGTTATACCTTATTGTGCTTCAGATGGTGGTATATCAAACAACTGATCTTCTTCAAACTGAACACTCCACTCAATGAAGTATTTCCTAGTTGCAACCTACATCAACTTGTATGATTTTCCATCCTCTGCATATCCCATCAGTATGCATTCGCTACTCTTGGCTTGGAAGGAATTTCTCTTATCAATGGGTATTCTAGCCCAAGCTTTGGAACCAAAAACTCTCAAGTGAGAGGCATTGGGATTATGCCCATGCAGTGCTTCGAATGGAGTGGCCCCAACCACTGATTTATGAGGCACTCTATTCTATATGTATGAAGCACTGTTTATAGCTTCTTCCCAAAGAGAAGAAGGAATATTCTTGGCTTGGAGAAGATAGGTTTCCATCTCCTTCAATGATCTATTTTTCCTCTCAGCCACACCATTTTGCTGTGGTGTGTACAAAACTGAGTGTTCCATTCGAATCCCCTCTAATTCACAATGTTGCTGGAAATCTCTTTGAATGTATTCACCTCCATTATCTGATCTTATGGACTTGATATTTTTCCTGAAACTATTCTCAATCATAGCTTTAAAAACTTTTAAAATTCCAAATACTTCTGATTTCTGTTTCATAAAATATATCCAGCAGAACCTAGAAAAATCATCAATAAAAGTAAGGAAATACCCTGAACCATTAATTGATGTTGCAGGCATTGGTCCTGACACATCATTGTGTATCAAATCAAGTATAGAGACAACTCTATGTGCCTTCCCAACTTCATACCTCTTCTCTGAATGCTTACCTACCAAGCAACCAGGACATACTCCATCAAAAGTTTGGATGAGAGGCAAGCCTTCAACCATTTTATCATTTTGGAGTTGTTGGAGATATTTGAAATTGATATGCCCAAATCTCTCATTCAATATCTTACTGGTGTTGTTAGCATGAGACAATAGATCCGTAGGAGGTGAAACAGGCAAAAAATGTGAGAACTTATAAGTCTTAGTGGCATGATTAGCAATACCTTTCACTATGATATTTCCAGTAGTTTTTTCTGTGATTTCAACTAAGTTCAGAGTCGAATGTAACTCTCTTGGGAGAGCCTGTATGGGTCATCTGATAAACAGACAACAAATTTTCTGCAAGAGAGGGCACATAGAGAACATTCTTGAACTCACCATGCTATATTTTAACCGAACCTATCTCGACAGCTAGGATTTGGGAGTCATCTCCCATGTGAATGCTAGGCCCTCCTGATAGAGTGATAGTGGAGAAGGATCCCTTGGAGGCAACCATGTGGTTGGATGCTCCAGAATCAATCAAGTAAGCTTTCATTTGAGTAAGGCCTACCTTCAAGACATGGCATCTCTCATGATCTTCTATCGGTGGTCCAACATCAGACTTCTTTGCTCATTGTGGAAGGGAAATGTTGTTATGTTTAAGGAGGGCGAATAGCTGGTCGATTTGCTTCTTCATGCACTGGATTTTAGGATGAAATCCCCTCATACAATAAGGACACCAGTAGTCTTTTCAAACTTTTTCTTCTTCTGGGAGCCTGAAGCTCCGTCGGAAGACTTCTTATTCTCTTTTGGCTTCGAATAAGAGGCTTTAGGATCCTTCCCCTTGTGCTTCGCATTATCTTGTGCATTGGTTGAGTCCGACATCAGAAAATCTTGGTTCTTGAAATTTTGGAGGACTCCCATTTGGACCAACTTATCCTGCTCCTGTATTAAAGATTCGATAAATCCATTAAGTGAAGGCATCTTCCAATTAGGGATGGAAGCTCTTCCAGAATGGGAGGTAGATACGAAGTCAGAGTACTCAGAACCAAGTTTGTTGAGCATAGAGAGCACAAGCCACTCATCCTTCCTCTATATTCCACATTGCTTACATTCTAGTGCTAGAGACTTGAATTTTGTGAAAAATTGTTGGATAGTTTCAAAACTGTTGGGATGCAATTCTATTAGCTCATTCTCCAATATGTGCCCTTGAAGCTAATCTTGTTTGCCATACAAGAATTCGAGATTCTCCCAATATTTTTTAGGATTCTTCAATCCCTCAGTATAAAAGAGGAGATCCCTAGAGATGTGAGTGCAAAGGAAGCCAAATGCTTCATCCAACCGGTTCAAGACCTTATTTTTCTCAGTAGGATGATGAGGTTGTGTTTCTCTACCCGTAGTCATCCTATATAGGCCAATCTTGCATAAGGAGACCTGCATATCTACCCTCCAATGAGGATAGTTGAATGGTGTAAGGATCCAGGGTAAGAAAGATGAAGAATCCATCAATTTTCCTTCAGAATAGTCAATTCTTCAATCAAGCTATGTAGTACCTATAAGAAAAACTGAAAAATAAAAAAACAATTCAGAATCATGTCAGAAACCAAGCCTTTCATCTTGACATGTACACTTTCTCAGGGTCCGTCAGACCCACAGAGACTTCTCTGAATGAATCCGGAGTTAGCAATGCACACTTTGTGGGACTTATGTGGAAACCCATCTACTTTTGGTGAATAATGGAGATTGGACAGGCTTGTTGTATGCCTGAGTAGGCTCTGATACCATGTTTGAATTATTGTTCCATTGATCTTCAGGAAATGAGTTCAATTGAATTGTATTATTGTTATGGAATGGAATGAAAAATACAGACTAAACAAGACAAATGTCATAGAAAACATATAAGAATTGCTTAGTAAAATTACAATATTATCTTCATTAATTAAACAGTATTCATGAATATTACATAAAGGAGAATTCAAATCATGTGGACAGGATTCGAATCTACCAACTCAAGACTAATTGACTGGCTAACTAGAAGTGTCTAAATCACTATCAGAGCTCACTAGTCTAACTCCAGATGTCTAATTCAGTCTCTCAATTAGTTAAACCAGTTACATTAGTGAGGTAGGTGAGAAGTAGGTGAGAATAGGTGCCTACCCACATGCAACCATGCAATATTGGCACTAACTGAACTGGAGGACATCTAACTGAATGTAACTAGAGCATAACTTAGCTTAACTAGTTACCAACTACCAACAACTAAAGGAGTTTGGTAGTGGCACTCCCAGTGGCTCCTAAACTGTAGGGATAGGTCTCATAGGCACATAAAATGATGCATGAACATGGAGTCAGTTGCAGTTAACCTCTATACTTGTCCCCACACTCTAGTGACTAGTACTGGTGGCACCAATAGCCCAAGTGGACCCAATGGTACTAGTGGACCCAATATTAATTAATGACTCCTAAGTTAGGAAAATATAATCTAATAGACTGTTGTCAATCCAGGTCTTCAAGGACCCCAAATCGATGATTGATTGGAAAACAACAAGGTCTATATATATAAAAAAAGAGCCAATGATGATCAGAAATTGATCTGAAGCGCGGCTAGGGTTTCCCTAGCCATCGTCGTGCCTGATGTTTGTACGCCTGCTCAGGCTGTCGCAATAAGGTCCCGTCCCCTGGATCAGTCTACTGCACATTGATTCTTCAAGCTTCTGTATGGTGCCCAGATCCGCATTTTCCAATTAGCTTGGGTTGTCTAGTCATGGAGATCCAAGCCCAGCTCCAAGCCTTTAAGGCCCTTGTCAAAGTAGCTGCTCCTCAGGCTGCCTCTCTGCCTCCCTCCAAGTTCATGAAAAAGATTGATGAGATCCCCTCTCTGGAACTCTCTCCTTCAGATCCATGCCGGAAAGCTCTCATTCTCTCAGAGAAATCCCTCATTGGCAAGTTTACAGGGTTGTGTCCCAGTCCTAAAGCGGTAGAGCTTTGGATAGCTGAAAACTGGAACCCTATTTTGCAAGTTCAGGTCTCTCTCTTCATAACTGGTAGGGGTTATTTTGTTTTTCTGTTTCTGAATAAAGAAGAACAAGACCTTGTTTTTCGATTGGGTCCCTTCTTCATAGGATCGAGAGGGTTGTTTTTAGCCCCATGGACTTTGGGTTTTAACCTAGAAGTAGAGATCATAGCCGCTCCAATCTGGGTAAGACTGCCTCATCTCCCACTTCATCTTTGGGGGAAAATATCTCTTGAGGACATCGGTAATAAGCTAGGGCGCTACTTGGATAGTGCAGATCCAAAAGGGGGTCAGTTTACATGTGCTCACATTTGTGTAGAGGTAAATCTCAAAGAAGGGCTCCTAGAGACCCTAAAGCTTACATTAGGAGAATGGAGCCATATCTAAGAAATGGATTACGAGCATATTCCATTCAAATGCAATTTTTGCCATGTTTATGCTCACTTTTCCAAAAGCTGCCCCAAGCTTTCGGAATTCTAGAAATCATCAACTCCCCCTGCACCAAAAGAAGGAGAGTTCCAACTGGTCTCTAATAGCCGCCGTCCTCCCCGACAAAAGGAGCCTCAACAACAAAAGGATCCCTCTCAAGATTTTCCTTCCTCCCCTCCGCTGGAAAACAAAAACATTTTTGAAGTTTTGTAGGAAGTTGAAGCTCAAGAGTCAGAAGCAACGAAAGATTTGGTACAGGGTGAAGGTCCCTTCGGTCCCTCGGTGACAATTGCTGCTGCTCCATCCATGAAAAAAGCTTCTCCAAGCCCTACTCCTTCAGGCTCCAAGAGAGATGCTCGAACATTATACCACGAGCTCAACCCAAGCAGGACTGGCTTCCTTAGTCCCCTCCTTTGGGTCAGAGGGAAGCTCCAATCCTAAAGACTTCTTAGCCCCTTCTCCTCCCCTCACCAGAGGGCAAAAGACCAACAAAGAACGTAGGGAAAAGGAAGCGGCCACAAACATTTTTTTGGGATCTCATAAGTGGTTAGAACGTTTTATTAAGGGGAATTTTATCTCCCCTCTTAATTAATGTTTTGCTTTTGCTCTCTTCTCTGCTCACAGTTTGTGAGAGTTTGCTCTTGTAAGCATTTTTTGTCTTCTTCACGAAAAATCTCTAAAAGCAGGTGGGATTTATCCCCCATGATATTCATATTTCATAAGAAGGTTGATAGCACTGTTAGAGGTCATCATCCCTCTTTAAGATTGTACGCCATAGATTATGGTTATACCAGAAAGCGATTAATACAATTCTAACCATTCTTGTCTAAAATTATATATAATCTAATAGACTAAGTATGGAAAAGGGAGGATTATAAATCCTAACACCTCCCTCTTCCCTTCCCCCCCGTGTTCTCCCTCCACCTCCCCCCTGCGGTTCCCTTCCCTCGTGCCCTCCACCTCTTCCATCCTCCCTTCCTTTTGCGTGCTCCCTCCACCTCCTCCATCTTCTCCACTTACCCTTCCCTCCCTTCCCCCATGCGCTCCCTCTACCTCCTCCCTCCTCTCCACCTCCCTGTTGCTCCCATCTCCTCCTCTGCCCGTCCCTTTTCCACCCATTATGACCCTCCCTCCCCCGTGATCGAACATCCTCCCCCTTCCACCTTCTTCGTCATCGTATCAAGAGTAGCTCCGCTCCCTTGGGCGCCGAAGGTCTACCCCTGAATTGCGCTGCTAATGAGGGGCGACCCTTTGGCACCCAAGGGAGCGGAACTTCCCTTAATGCGACGACAGAGGAGGTGGAGGGGGAGGAGGGTGGGAGGGTCGTGGTGGGTGGAGGAGGAGATGGGAGCGATGGGGAGGTGGATCCGCTCAGAGAAAGGGGTGGAAGGGGAAGTGGAGTGGTCAGGGAGAAGGGAGGAGGGAGGAGGGAGGAGGTGGGGGGGCATGCAGAGGAGGAGGGAGGAGGGATATGGAAGCAACAATACGTTAGAGGGGTGTGCGGGGGACAGGGGAGGAGGGATATGGAAGTGACGATGATTTGGATGTGTGTGCATGGAAAGAGGAGGGAACGAAGGCTCGAAGGAGGAGGTGGGAGCGGAGCTATGCTCCCTTGGGTACCAAAGGGCCTCCCCTCACTAATGACACATCTCTCAGAATCGCGCCACCAGTGAGGGGAGGCCCTTTAATGCCAAAGGGAGTGAAGCTCCCCTTAAAGCAACAACATAGGAGATGGAGAGGGGAGGCAAAGGGGGAAGAGGGGGGAGGGGAATGGATGTTGTTGGGGAGGAAGGGAGGAGGGAGGAGGTGGAGGGCATGGGGGATGGGAGTTGTGGGGGGGAGGAGAG